>CM027125.1:5245494-5295853 GCA_015476505.1 Urochloa ruziziensis | reverse complement strand
GCTCTGTTTGGATGATAGCCGTTGCTAGAAACGCTTAGGACCTGTTACTCTTACCACTATCATATTACAAATGCTCATGTGTTTTAAAATAAAGAATGGTGTGAGTGTTTAAAAGAAAAGGGCGGCTTTTGGTGAAAATGAAATAAAGGTGAAAACGATGAGGCGGATGGTGTGTTCTGTGTGAAACACCAAATTGGTGAGCTCGTGCCTGTGTGGCTGAGCGGGTTGTGGAGATATCCATCGTGTCTATGTTTTAAGGACCGAGTTGATTGTCATCTAGCCTGGCCCAGTTTAGTGCTACCGCCCTACCGTTGTATGTGGCAATGGCTTAGCATAAATACCACTAGTTGGTTGGCTAGCCAATGGGTGAGCTGTGAGCAATGGGAGAACAAGGAGCAGTAGTACGTCTATGTGAGTTACGTCCCGGTCATGTCTCATTGGGAGGACATGGACCCCTTGGTTGCTTCCATATTGGCTAGTCCGGCTTAGCTAAGGTGTGGTAATGGCTTTGACAGGTCCGCGCCGGCATTTCGGTGTTCGTGTTGCGGAAACAGTTGGGGTGGGTTAAGTATACAACCTCTGCAGAGTTAAAATCTATTCGAATAGCCGTATCCACGGTATTGGATGAGTCACGGCTTGGGCCTGAAACTAGTGTTGGGAAATGGTGGTCTCTTTGGTGTGAGTTGTTTTGGAAAGTGTCCGGTAGGTGTGCCGTGAGCTACGGCGGACGGGGAGTCCGGTAGTATAAAATGTGGATCCTTTGTGGAGGATCAACCCACTTGACATTAAAAACTGCTTTTACGAAAACCTGTTTAAAACAAACCCTTGCATGTGAAATCCTAGCTTTTACGCAAATTAAACCTTAGTCGTATCCTTGAATTGCTCTGTGCATGATCTTTATATCCCCTCCGTGGATGTGGTTGGACTTGTTGAGTTCTTTTGTACTCACCCCCTATTTTGTTGCAACAGAGGAGGATCCAGACTTTGTCGCTGAGGAGTTCGAGTAGAGGTCGTGTCCGCACCCGATGTTGCCTGTGGTGTGGTCCCTTTCAAGATGCTTCCGCTGTTGTACCTCACCGAGATAGGGCTAGATCCAGTCTTAGTCTTTCTCTGGTTATGTATTGTTGTACTTTTGGTTACTATTATAATTTGTATCGAGTGTCGTGACCCTCTGAGGTCGCACGGTGACTGAACCATCTGCGGAATAAATGTGTATCAGCCTCCTGGAACTGATATTTGTATCATATTTAGTCTCTGCTTATGTGGGGACGCTTCAGGTGGTATCAGAGCCGTCGTTGGCTGTAAGACGCGACCATTAGGACCGAAACCTTTAGAAAGCCTTTCTTAGCTAAACCGTCCGTGCACAGACACTGACCTTGAGTCCTTGTCCTGTTCCAGATGGCTGACGACGAATGGAACGAAGGAATCTGCTTTGCAGAACCGGGTCTTCCTAAGTTGATGTTACTCAGCCTGGATCGCGTCGGAGTTTCAGACTTACCGGAGTACATGTACCGGGAGTACGACTCCAGAGGCACCCTTTGGTGTGACGTAAGGATCTTCGTGGGAAAGAGCACCCTCTACCCCGACGTGGAACCTTGGACCATCATCATCAATGGCTTTTGCTTCTCATACACTTACCGGAAGGCCGCCCGTAAAGTCCTGCGATGCCTGCGTGTTGTCTACTGGCGTCATCTTCGACAGAGTCCTATGGGATTTTCCCGCCTACTGGAGGAAGAGGACGCTCATGGATTGACCAGATGAGAAGACTCGGAAGGGAAGAAGACCTAGAAGACACTGTCTCCCACCTATCCACCTATCTTACCGGCTTAGACCGTCTTTACATCGAGCAGGCAGCGCAGTTGAAGCACCAGATCCGTAGGGCGGAAACGGCAGAACACGAAGTGGAGGAACAACGAAAGGAAACCGCCAAAGCTGAAAGGCAAGCGGAGAGTTACCTAGCCACCCTCCAGGACATGAGGCAGAAGGAGGCCCAAGAGAAGGAGCGCCTCGAGGCGTACTAGAGAGAGAAAGGACTGCTAGAGGATGAGCCCGAGGAAACCCATTGGGATAGGGGTACGCAGAGTGAAGATTGGCTAGTGGGGCAACTTCTGCCCCCAAAGAAGCGTCGTTGCTGGAGCGAGGAGGATTCCCCTTGAGAGTAGATTAGTTTGTCTAAGCTAGAGTTTCTTTCTTAATAAATAAATGTACCCAACCTAGTTGTTGAGTCAAGATCATGTATCTTCAAGTTGTACCCTAGCTTTTATGAAAACAAGTTGTTCACCCTATCCTTACTTTCAGATGGCCGAGGAAGGATGGACCCATGGTGTTTGCCAGGAAGAGCCGGGTTTTCCCTGCCCTTTGATCAACTCCCTAGAGCACCTTGGTATCACTAAGCGCCCGAGGTACTACAGCAGGGAGTACGAGCACCTAGGCACTCTTCGCTATAGGGTGATCCTTTCTGTTGCTAGAAGCACCCGCTACCCTGATATCGAGCCACGAAGGGTGACCGCTACAGGATTTCGACATCAGGATACCTACCCATTGGCTATCAGGAAGGCCCTCCGCTACCTGTGTCGGATCTTCGAAGAGCACCTCATCTCCACACCGATGAGACTCTTTCCCCCGGCTGTCAGGACTCCAGTCTGGCAGGCCCGCATGAGGAACCTGGAACGCCGCCGTCATCAAGATGACATGTTGTAACATGTGGTCACCTATCTCGTTTCTTTGGACAGGCTTTTCAATGAGCAAGCTAGGTTCTTAAGGGAACAAATTAGCCGGGCCGAGCAAGCTGAACTCGCAGTGAGGATGTACCAAGTCCGGGTGGCTCAAGCCGAAGCAAGGACCGCGGCAGCCATAAGTAGTGAAGCTGTCGCGCATGAGAGTCTCAGACAGGCTTAGGACCGGAGCATGCAAGATTGGGCCAGAAGCGGGACGCCCGTCCCGGTAGTCGGAGAAGCCCGAATCCTACTTGGGACCCCCATTGCACGATGGGGAGGACCTAGTAGAACCTCGGCAAGCACACCCGGAGGTGCCGGCGAATCAGCAGCACCCGCCGAAGAAGGAGCCCCTGCACATCCCCAGGAAAATGGGATCCCAGAGGAGGATGAGCGGGAATTGCTCAGTCCCCTGGAAGAACACTCTACCCCGGAAGAAGGATCGCCCCGCGAGTAGTGTGTGGCCAAGTTCCCCAAGGATTGAAGCCGTCCCGGTCCAAAGTTTAGAGTTGTACCCCAGTTGTGTCGTTGTACCCCGGACGTGTAGTTCGTGTTTTGGCTTGTCCAAGTGTTGTACCCCTTCCCCTTTCAAAGGAATAAAATCGTTTGTGCTTGTTGTATTGCTAGACTCTGTGCTTGTCGGCAGGAGGAGGATTCTGCCTTTCTATTTTTACGAATTAATTAACCTAAACATCACTAAAATTCCAAATCCTAGTCTCTTATAATGTCCTCTAAATCCGCAGATGGTCAACACGTTTGGACCCAAGGTGTCGGTGATATTATCTCCGTCAGTCTTCCACGGGGTAGCCCACGGAAGTGATTTGTAATGTAGGGAAGATCGCAAAGATCGGAAGCAAGATGGTTAGGATGGACAGACACAAGGGTTTATACAGGTTCGGGCCGTCGACTCGACGTAATACCCTACGTCCTGTTTTGGGGTGTTGTATTGCGTGTTGAGATGGTGTTCAGATGCTTTTTGAGGGGGTCCCTGCCCACCTTATATATCGGGGGGCAGGGTTACAAGTCGGTTTGTATCCGATCCTATCTCTAAGAATCCTTTCCTTCTTTACAATAATTCCTATTCCAACTAGGATTTCTCCTTCCAGATCCTTCCTCCGTGCGCCGACTTGTCCCGCACGTCTTCAGGTCCAGAACGATGAGATGGGCCGCCCCCTTTTGGTGGGCTGCCAGACTTGCTCGTGAGGTACCCGGGTACTATATCCCCCACAGTAGCCCCCGAGCACTTCTTGGCCGATTGTTGGCTGTAATTGTTATATCTTTTCTTGCATGATTCGAGTGCTCCAAGTTGTCTAAGATCTCATCCGAGTGGTTTCGAAGAAAATCCGAGTGGTTTCAAGGAAGATCCGAGTGGTTTCTCAGACGTTCCTGAAAACAATTCTTCAATTATCAGTCAAAGTGAGGGGAAGGAGTGCTCTTTTTCACGACGCGACAGCGAAGTGAATACACTTAGCCCCCGGGCTTTGGGCAATTTTAGTATGAAATTGGCCAAAGGTCTTCAACTTTTATCCATCTGTATCTTGATTTTCAATGGTGTGCACCTCCAGGTGCACCCATTGGGTGTAGCCCCCGAGCCTTGAGTAGAATAGAATATTCTGGTCGAGGGTCAAAAATAAATATTATGAATCTCTTTTTGAACTTGATCCATCAATGGTGTGCACCTCCAGGTGCACCCATTGGGTGTAGCCCCCGAGTCTTGTTACGACTCAGCATGATCGTGTCAAGACTCTGAAAGCTATGAATTCCGACTGATTTTTCAGCCCCCATGCCTCTGGACATGGATTTTAGATAATCTTTTCCTTCAAGGGCTTTTTTATTTCCCCTTTATAAGGATTTTGTCCTCAAGTTCTTTGAACTCGGCATGACTTCCGAGTCGTGTCCCACGACTCAGCTTGACCATATGGTAAGCCATCTTCTCACAAGACTTATACTTGTCAGCATTTGACCCAGATTTCTGAGTCAATTTAGCGATAGTATCGCATGCCTTACGTAAAAATCAATTGCAAGGTTGCAATATTAATTGCAAAAATAAATCTGGCCGTCGACTAATTTTAGCCTCACGACCGAGTGGTTTCTGCCCCTGAACACTAGCCCAGGAACCCACATGTTTGTTAATTTGACAGAACCAAAAGGTCGTGTCATATTTCAGCCCATTTAGGCCCATTAATCCTGTAAAGTCCGTTGTTTCCTAGGGAAACTAACGGTTGCCTTATTGAAGCCAGAATATCGCGAGATATCGCGACTCCATACCGCATCTTTGAATTCAAAGCGACGGGACGTGCCTGCGTCGGTTGAGTTCCCGAGACAAACATAGTCTGCTCGAGGGTCCAATAGTCTTGATCTTGATCCTTCGTCTTGAAATGTCTAATGGTGTGCAACGACTAGGTGCACCCACAGGGTGTAGCCCCCGAGACTCGTGCGACTTAGAATAAGTGGGGCGAGACTCCAAAAGGAGCTTCGTGACACCCCATCACGCAATCCGAACGCCAACTAGTGTGAGTACTGGGTTGATGATAACATCCGAGTGCCGACGATTGTAAGCACTCAGGCCTTGATGATATCTGAGCGCCGACACACGTGAGCACTCGGCCATCAATAATATCCAAGTGCCGACTCGTGTGAGCACTCGGACCTTCAACAATATCCAAGTGCCGACTCATGTGAGCACTCCTTTGATCCTCGTGAAGCGGTCCTAGCCGTTCGATCCAACCTCCGAGCGTAGAAATAGGCTTGGCCGTCTTAACTTGGATCCTGCAATATAAACACGAAGATTGGGTAGTATATGATATAATAAGAAATATCATCTCGAAATAAAATTCGTCGCAGTGATGATGCATATGTAATAATGCATATGTATGTGCTACTCCCTTCCCCCTTCGCTGGCCTTAATTTCCGAGTGGTTGACCTGTTACGGAGTAGATTAGCCTCGTTGGTCTCAGTCTCATGCCGCAGAGTCTTTGTCGTACGTTTAGAGCTTTGACTTGGCGAGTACTTTCCCCCTCGATTTAAGGTTTGTTCCACTCGTACTTTATGTGCGTGACGCGAGGGAAATAATTCGAGTAGAAGAAATTGGATGAAGATGATTTGCAATATTGTGCAATGTATGAACCCACAGGGTGTATGACGCCGATCTGTCGTGGCAGTCGTGCGAAATTAAAAAACAATAATTATTAAAATATGACTTAGCTTCATTCATATCGAGTCGGAGAGTAGTCATTGTCGTGCTTGGGCTGATAAGCCCCTGAGCGTCGTTGTTGACGAAGCCGACCAGCTGGAACTTGCGGCCGACGGGTTCCCGACAGAGTCCGAGTCGTTGAAGTTATCAGTGATGCATCGGCATGGCAGGCCATCGAGGCAGCAGTCCGTGTTGTTGTCGAAGCCGAGCAGCCAGAGACGTTGTGGCTGACTGGTTCTCGATGGAATATGAGTGGGCGACATCGCTGTTGATGCGTCGGCAGCCATCGTCGACACCCTGTGGGAGCCCTGCCAGCTAGTTGCGGCAGTCCTTGGTGAGCATGATGGGAAGGTAGTTCCTCTGCGAGTCGCCCGACTGGCGTTGCGTCATCGACGCTGGTCCCTGGCTTCAGTCGTCTCCTCGGCCGGAGTGACCTCGTCTTCTGAGACAGGGTTGGTTGGCGTTGCTGGCGCCACCATATAGCAATATGACCCGACTCCTTCTTGCGCGAGGTAGTCTTCCTCAGACTCGGAGAAGTCGGACGTGGGCGTATAACGCTCCAAACTACTCGGAGTTAGTTCTCCGAGTGATCCTAGCAATTCCGGCTCTGTAGAGGCGTCGGACACTGTGTATCCTTCCGGCAGATCGTCCAGGATTGAGGGTCCCTGTGGATCTAACTCATAGGAGTCGCTCCCAGAGAGGTAATCATCCGCCTGGACGATGTCCTTCATCTTCTGCTTCTGAGCAAACGCGCAAAAGCCAGGGGTCTGAACAGTAATGACCTCAGGGCTCTGGACGCGTGTGGGTTGAGCGTTTACGCTCTGCGATGACTCGGCGACGCGACTCTCAGGAGTCGGATCGGAACCGAGTGATGGTAGATCTGTTCCCGACTGGTTTGTCTTCGCGTTCTGCGAAGGACTCAGCGGGGTAGATCCGGCACAATCAGAGGCGATTGGACCGGATTGGGCCGTGATGGCCGAAGTCGGCGCCAGAGAGGAGACCTCCGTGGCGTCCGTCGCATCCGCCGCCTGGGTATCCAAGGCGGTGGTGGTGATGACGTCCCCGAACTGGATCTCGACTTCGTCGACGTCCGGGAGGTTGCAGCTGTCCAAGATCTTGACGCGATCCATCGAGCTTACCAGATTGATCTCGGCGATGACCCCTACCTAGCGCGCCACTGTCGGTGATATTATCTCCGTCAGTCTTCCACGGGGTAGCCCACGGAAGTGATTTGTAATGTAGGGAAGATCGCAAAGATCGGAAGCAAGATGGTTAGGATGGACAGACACAAGGGTTTAGACAGGTTCGGGCCGTCGACTCGACGTAATACCCTACGTCCTGTTTTGGGGTGTTGTATTGCGTGTTTTGATGTGGTGTCTAGTTATGAGATGTGGTTCGTTGTGGTGTAGTTGACGTGAGTTGTTTTTGAGGGGGTCCCTGCCCGCCTTATATATCGGGGGGCAGGGTTACAAGTCGGTTTGTATCCGATTCTATCTCTAAGAATCCTTTCCTTCTTTACAATAACTCCTATTCCAACTAGGACTTCTCCTTCCAGATCCTTCCTCCGTGCGCCGACTTGTCCCGCACGTCTTCAGGTCCGGAACGGTGAGATGGGCCGCCCCCTTTTGGTGGGCTGCCAGGCTTGCTCGTGAGGTACCCTGGTACTATATCCCCCACACAAGGCTTCCCGGAGACGAGTCCCTGCTGCTAGCGACAACGGGCAGAACACACCCCATGATGAGCACCAAGATGAAGTGAACCAGGAAAGGAGGGAGGAAAGCCAGGTTGGGCAAGAGCAAGCGCCACTTCCACGTGCCGCTGATTGGTTGCAAGTGGTGAACAACCAGAACCTGATAGTGGAAGCCATAGTCAAGGCCATCGCCCATCAGAGGCCCCGTGGGCAGAGTATGAATGAGAAGCTGTCAGAGTTCATCAGGACTAAGCCACCTACCTTTGGCTGGTCCACCAACCCACTTGATGCAGATGATTGGCTGAGGGTGATTCAGAGGAAGTTGGAACCACTCCATTGTGAAGATCGTGACAAAGTACTCCTGGCCACCCATCAACTTGTTGGGAATGCTCTCGCGTGGTGGGAGAACTACTGTGCAGCTGCCCCAGATGCCACTGTCATCACCTGGAGGGAGTTTGTGGATGAGTTCCGCCGTTACCATGTTCCCGCAACCACCATGAAGCACAAGGCAGATGAGTTCCAGGCACTGCAGCAAGGCAACAAGTCTGTGGAAGAGTACACCTACCAGTTCATGGAGTTAGCCCGCTATGCACCAGAAGAAGTGGACAGGGATGAGAAGAAGCAGGAGATGTTCATGAAAGGCCTGGACCTAGAGCTCAGGACTCTGCTCACCCCCTAGATTTATCCTGACTTCAACACGCTGATGAGCAGGGCCATTCTCACTGAAAGAGCTAAGGCGGATGAGAAGAAAGATCTCAAACGCAAGTTCCTAGAGAGCAAGGCTCGCCAGCAGGACCGCTTCCAGAGAACCAAGAGCTACAACCCCCCACTACCCAGATCTCAGACGCCTATGTAGTACCGCACTCAGTCCCGAGCATCATGTTCATAGGTCACCAATCCCACCTTCAGAAGCCAAAGTGCCAAAGCCCCACACAGCAGTGCTAGTCAGGCCAACAACAATAGCAGGGCTTGTTTCAACTGCCGTGAGACCGGACATTATGTGGCCAACTGCCCCTTTTCCAGCAACAAGCCAGTAGCCCCAATGTACTCCAACTCGGAGAATGGACCAAAGCCAGCTCTGTCAGGTGCCAACCGTGTGCCCGTCCGCAGCAACAACCCCGGCAACAACACCAACAACCAGTAGATGAGGCAGCCCCAACAGTCCTATGGACGAGCCCGCGTCAACCACATCAACGCGCAAGAGGCTCAAGGAGCTCAAGGCGTAGTACTTGGTGAGTTTTTAGTCAGCTCAGTACTTGCCACAGTTTTATTTGATTCTGGAGCATCACATTCCTTCATATCATCAAGTTTTGTGGATAAACACAATATACCTACAGTACTACTAAAGTTACCCCTGTTAACCCGAACACCTGGAGCCGGCATCAAGTGTCAGTTAGGTTGTTCTAGGGTAAGGATTATTTTAAGTGGGGTAGAGTTTCTAGCTGATTTGGTAGTACTCAAGTCCAAGGGGATAGATGTAATACATGGAATGGACTGGCTGACCCAGCATGACGGCCTTATAGGATGTGCCGCTAGAACCATACACTTAACCAGCCCTGAGGGAGTTCAAGTAACTTGCCACACCCGAGGGACAAGATCAGACCCAATGGTTTATACTTTGGAGGCCAAAACCATAGTAGAAGTGCCGGTAGTGTGTGAATACCCAGATGTGTTCCCAGAAGAACTCCCCGGAATGCCGCCAGATAGGGACATAGAGTTCATTATTGACCTTATCCCACGGACATCTCCTATAGCCAAGAGACCATACCGAATGGCCGCAGCAGAACTAGCTGAGTTGAAAGAACAATTGAGAGACCTTCACGAGAAAGGATTCATCAGACCTAGCTCATCCCCGTGGGGGTCACCCGTTCTATTTGTGAAGAAGAAGGACGGAAGTATGAGGATGTGTGTGGATTATAGGTCCTTAAATGAGGATACCATCAAGAACAAGTATCCATTGCCCAGAATAGATGACCTCTTTGATTAGTTGAAAGGAGCCAAGTATTTCTCCAAGATTGATTTAAGATGAGGATATTATCAGCTCAAGATCAGAGAAAGCGACACCCCAAGATGGCATTTGTGACAAGATACGGGCAATAGGAGTTTACAGTGATGTCTTTCGGACTGACTAATGCCCACGAGCATCACTTGAGAGTGATCTTAGAAAAGCTGAGAGTGCACAAGCTGTATGCCAAGTTTAGCAAATGTGAATTTTGGCTTGAGAAGGTAGCCTTTCTTGGCCATATACTAACATCAGAAGGAGTAGCTGTTGATCCTGAGAAAGTAGAAGCAGTTTCAAACTGGCAACAACCCACTAATGTGAGTGAGATAAGAAGTTTTCTGGGATTAGCCGGATATTATCAGAGGTTTATTGAACGATTTTCCAAGATAGCAAGACCCATGACCGAGTTGCTCAAGAAAGAAAAGAAGTTCACCTGGACCGAGTCATGTGAGAGAAGCTTCCAAGAACTAAAGAAAGATTCACCTCAGCCCCGATACTGACTCTACCAGACATTCAACGGGACTTTGTCATATATTGTGACGCTTCCCGAAACGGGTTAGGATGTGTACTTATGCAAGATGGAAAGGTGGTAGCGTATGCCTCCCGCCAGCTTAAGCCCCATGAGCAGAATTATCCTACCCATGACTTGGAATTAGCAGCCGTAGTGCATGCCCTGAAGATTTGGAGACACTACTTAATTGGAAATAAGTGTGAGATCTACACGGATCACAAGAGCTTGAAGTATATATTCACCCAACCAGATCTGAATTTAAGACAGAGAAGATGGTTAGATCTTATCAAGGATTATAATTTATAAATTCATTACCACCCCAGCAAGGCTAATGTTGTGGCAGAAAGTCCTATGCACCCAAGAATGCCCATCTACATGAGGAAATGGCACGACTCAATGTGCACATTGTATCTCCTAAATCTTGCCTGCAGCTAACTGTCCAGCCCACCTTAGAAGAAGACATCAGAAAGGCCTAAGGTTCAGACCCAGACTTGGTAAAAATTTGTAACCATGCAGGAGAAAATAAGGCCCCAGATTTTAGAGTGGATGCGAAGGGAACCCTATGGTACAAGGATAGAATTTGTGTGCCCAAGCAAGGGGATTTTCGGCAGATCATCATGAATGAAGCCCACAACTCACCTTACTCTATTCACCCTGGAGCCACCAAAATGTATATGTATTTGAAACAGAAATACTGGTGGAATGGGATGAAGGCAGAAATCGCCCAGTTCGTCGCTCAATGCGACATTTGCCAGCGAGTCAAAGCCGAGCACCAGAAACCAGCAGGCTTATTGCAACCCTTACCTATCCCGATTTGGAAGTGGGATGAGATTGGTATGGATTTTGTGATTGGATTGCCCAAGACTCAAAAGGGAAATGACTCTATATGGGTGATAGTGGACCGACTCACCAAAGTGGCCCATTATTTACCCGTACGGACCAAGTATGGAGGCAAAAGGTTAGCGAAGCTCTATGTGGAGAACATAGTAAAGCTACACGGAGTACCGAGCAGAATTGTCTTAGACAGAGGGACTCAGTTCACTTCCAAGTTTTGGAAAAGTTTACATAAAGCCATGGGAACCAAGTTAGATTTTAGCTCAGCTTATCACCCACAGACAGATGGCCAGATGGAAAGAGTAAACCAGATTATGGAGGATATGTTAAGAGCTTGTGCCCTGACCTATGGAAAGGATTGGGAACGGAGTTTGCCCTATGCTGAATTCTCTTACAACAACAGTTACCAAGCCAGCTTAGGCATGTCACCGTTTGAAGCTATGGAAGGAAGTGTAGAACCCCTTTGATGTGGTCAGAAGTAGGGGAGCGTACCTTGGTCGGACCAGACTTTATAAAAGAAGCAGAAGATAAGGTAGCCGAGATCAGAGAGAAGCTCAAGGCTACTCAGTCCCGTCAGAAGAGTTACTCAGACAAGCACAGAAGGGAATTAAGTTTTGAAGTGGGAGATTATGTTTACCTAAAGGTTTCCCCGATTTGAGGGACTCGTAGGTTCCAAATTCAGGGAAAGTTAGCCCCTCCATACATTTGACCATACCAGGTGCTTAAAAGAGTTGGAGCCATAGCATACCGTATTCAACTCCCCTAATGAATTGTCAGATATCCACCCAGTGTTTCATGTTTCCCAGCTCAGAAAATGTTTGAGAGTACCCGAGGAAGAACATATACCAGTGGAAATAATAGATTTGCAAAAGGACCTCTGATACCAGGAAGTACCCGTCAGAATCATGCATACTGTCACCAAGCACACAAGAAATTCCACGGTTCGAATGCGCCGAGTTCAGTGGAGCAGACATGGCGAGAAAGAAGCCACGTGGGAACGCGAAGATGCGTTGAAGAAAGAATTCCCCCATCTCTTTAAGGATTCAGCCGAATCTCGAGGACGAGATTCATTTTAAGTGGGGTAGGATTGTAACATCCGGAAAATTTACCAAAGTAAATCACCCGCTAAAATCTCTTTCAAAATATTTTTCCGTTCGAGCTCGGATTTCCCGTTCCATCGAATCTGCCGTCCCGGCACCAAATCCCTTGAAACCCGGCCATCTCTTTTTTCGATCTCTGTGCATCACTATCGGCTGTCCGCGCGTGCCCGACCGTCACCGCAATCTCCACCGGCCTCAACCTCTTTCTCTCTCTTTTCCCCTCTTTTCTCCTTTTTCTTCCCCTTTTTCCTTTTTCCTTTTCCTTTCTTTCTTTGCTCCTCCTTCCTTCTCCTTCTTCCTCCTCCTTCCTGCTCAGCACCGCCGCCCCCTGCTCCTCTGCGCCGCGCCCCTACCGCTCCTTGCCACGCCACACTCCCCTCACTCGCGCGCGCTGCCTGCCGCTCCTGCCAGCGGCGACCGCGGCACAGTGCCAGCGACGACCGCGGACCCGTTGCCGTGCCGCCCACGCCGCCGACCCCACCTGCGCTGCCCTTTATCCACCGCCACCGCCAGCCAATGTCGTGCCGCCCCGTCCAGTGACCCCACCAGCAGCGCCACCCTCCTCTCCACCTCTGCAACGGTCTGTGCCCCCCCCCCTGTGCGCGCCGACCAGAGCACAGGGCCGGCGACGACCCGCCGGACGTGCCAGGCCCCACGGCCGTCGGCCACTCCACCCCCGCGTCCTGCCTATAAATGGGCAAGCTCACCCTCAGCGCCGCCCGCACCACCTCGCCCACCTCCTGAGCCTCTCCCCACTCCAAATCCCACCGCCGCCGCCGCCGCCGATCACTGCCGCCAAGCAGAGCCGCCGCCGCCTCTCTGCCGCCGCCGTGATCCGCCTCCCCGCGCCGTCTCCGCCCAAGGTGAGGGTGGGAATGGGATCCCCGCGTCCCCCACGTCCTCCTCCGCCGGTTCTCGGCCGCCGCCGTGCCCTGGCGCGCCGGCGCCGCCGCAAGCTGTGACGAACCGGATTTTCGTAATCGAGAATCCGACTCTCTGTACCCTTGTGATAGTCCCTGGATCAGTAGCTATCACGTACAGAACTCATCTCAGCATAATATCATAGTCATACAAGAATATTAGATTACAAAGAGAGGTTTACATCCATACCAAATGGGAATTACGAGTATAGTACAAGCCTCACAGGCTGAGCGACAAGCGGAAATCCTGCGTAGCGGTAGCTAAGTCTTCAAGTCTTCATCTTCAATCCACAGGCATCCTTGAGCGAAGCAGCGCTACCCATCTAACATATTCGGACTTGAACACCAAGTCCTAACCTGCAACTCACAAACTATCCCCAAGGAATGGGATAGGTTCACGTCACCATCTGAATGCAAGCTTTAAGTGGCCTATAATCTAAAGGGTAAAAATATATATCAAGGAAGGGCTCGGGTTTCCTATGCAGCGGCAAAGTATAAAATACCATCATCATCATCCCCAACTATATCACAACAGCACGGGCTATTCTGGCACACCAGACTCCCGTCTCATCCTCACCACCTTCTCCTCTCGAGTCGATGGGAAAGCTTCCGACCTTTCCCATCTCAACGGCAAACGCCGGACCTTATCCTGAACTAGTAGCTCTCATCCCAACCTGTAGTTTTAGAAGAGGGGGAGGTAGAAAGTCCCAAAACACTAATCAGAAGAAGCCAGTATACAGGGGGTGTCCATGACCGAGGACGCGGCTATACGTATAGATTCTAACTCTGCAGAGCGTGTACACCTGGAACCACTCGGGCTGCGATCGGTTGCAAGCCGATCGAGACACAACCCACAACCACGACTCCCTAATCAGACCGGTACCATCCTGCATTCCCGGACTTGGACCCATTCAGTAAACCGAACGATCCGGGATCGTGAGTCCCTAGCACCACACAGGCGCTGAGAGTCTCGGAAACAAGGGCTGAACGCAGCCAGGCTCCGTACACCCTCGTGAAACGGCAAGCCCAATCCTAGCACACTACTCCACAGCAATGGTACCGACTAACTAGAGAATGGCTGGAACCCCTCCCATAAGGGTAAGCGGTGCGTACGTAAAAGTCCTGTAACCAGGTCCAACCGACTCGGCCTAAGCCAGAGCAAGCAAGTCCCCGTCAAATGCGTATCCACCTCGTGGTCCGCGAATCGGCACCCATTATAGGTATGGCCGCCCAACGCCTCAAATCCATCCATATCACAAATCATATCACAATGTACCCGCTACGGTACAGGAGGTGTCCAATAGCCTCCAAGCCCCGACCCGAGGGTCGGTTAATGTCTGCTCACTCCAGCCGGGGGTTCGAAACTCTCCAAGTTTTCCCACCCAAAAATACTCACGCCAAGAGGTTTAAAACCACCACTATATCCCACACATGCAAGCAGCAGCATAGCAATCATTTATAGTAGTGTAGTAGGTAACCAAGGAATCAGGATATATAAATAGGCTATGCGGGCTCATCATCATCTCATCAATGCAATAAAGCGCTAGCAAATCTACTTGCAATGCCTAATAGGTACAAAGAAGCAGAATGGGCGTGAACCTGGAGTATCGTCCTTATCTTCGTCTTCAGCGTAGTCGACGTCGTCGAAGAAGTCCGGGTCCTCCGGGGATCCTATTGGACGCAAATACAAATAAACAACGACATCTACTAGCAAATGAACTCCAAATAAGAATCAATGAAGATCCAAATAATAGCAAACTCTATTCTATCGTGTTCGTCATAATTTTAGAAAAATACTGAAACTGGTTTCATATTTTTCTGAGCTACGGTTGATTTATTATGATTTTCCGATGTTTAAATCCATTTTCGGGATTTATAAATCATTTCGGAAAAAGAAATAAAAGTTAGAACACAAGTTAGCAGCTGGGATATGTTAACTGCCGACTCGGGGTTAAACCGCGAGTCGGGCTGGCGAAGGCAGCGGTCTGGGGTTGATGACATCATCACGGGCCCTGATGATGTCATCGTTGACCTGGTCAAAGTTGACTGGTCAACGGTCAAAGGGGGCAAGGTCTCGGTCAACGGGTCAAAGGCTACCGGGTCAGTCAAAGGGTCAGCGGGTCCACATGTCAACACGTGGGCCCAAGGGTCAGGTGGGTCCGGGCTGACAGTCAGTGGGTCCCACAGGTGGGCCCACGGTCCTACGGGTCAAAAGTCATGTTAGCCACGTGGCGGTCGACTCGGCACCGGGTCGGCGCCACGTGTTGGGCAAAGGTTGGCCGGCTAGGCTTTGCGTGGCGTTCACGTGACTAAGTCGCGGACGCCACTTGGCTAGGCCTGAGGTGAAGGGCGCGATTTTAGGAACCTAACGCAACTGGTTTGGCATTAAACGGAGCTGGGACGGAAAAGATATGAATTTCCTAAGGTTTAACCCATTTTAAATATTAAGAAAAAGGATTTATAAAAGAATAAATCCATTTCTTAAAAGAATAGGGGGCTCTGTGCAAAATTGCCAAGGTGGAAGGACCTTTTCGCGATTAACAAAAAGTCCAAGGGCCTAACTGCAAAAGTGCAGGGGCCAGATTGCAATTAACAGAATCCCCAGGGGGCTGGATGCAAAAGGACCAGGGGGTTAAGAGAAAAGGGTCGGCCAAGGGCTAAACTGCAAAAGGGCAGAACGTGGAAGGACCTAAACGTGAAAGGCGGAAAAGTTAGGGGGCTCCTTGCAAGACGGCAGGGGCTCGGCGGTAAACAGCCGGCGGCCGACGACGTCATCCCTGACGTCAGCCAGCCGCATGGGATCCGGCTGCGGCTGCGCACGGTGGAGGCTGCGGTGCGGCTCGCGCGGGGCGGCGACACGTGGCGGCCGGGATTCTCTGCGGCCGGCGATCCGGTGCTCCCCTGCCCCGCGTGGCGTGGCAAGCCAGGGCGTGCACGCGCGCCCGTGCGGCGCGGCGCGGCAGGGCGGAGACCAAAGGAGCGGCGGAGCTCAAGGCGGCGACGAGGAGGCGACGGCGGGGTCCGGCGGCTGCTACGACGGCTAGAGGGTTTGAACTAGGGCTAAAGGCGAGGCCTTGGCCCGGGGTTCCACGCGGCGGCGGTGAAACGGCGGCGAGCAAGCTCGCGAACGGGGAGCGTTCGACGGAATGCCCCAAAGGGCTTCCGGGGCGGCGAGGTACCTAATCCACACGACGGCGGTGCTGACGGCCTAAGGCAAGGGCGGCTACGGGTTCCTGCAAGAAGAGATGAGCACGGCGCGAAGGCCGGCTCCAGAGAGTTCAAGGCGACGGCGGCCATGCGCTCGCGGGCACGGAGCTCACTCCGGCCGCGGCGGGGTCGGGGGTTGGTGCACACCTGCGGGCTCGTGGAGGCGAAGGCGACGCGGGGAGACGGCGGCACCGTGGCGGCTCGACGCGGGTGGTGGTGCTCCTTCCTCCCCTCGTCCGGCTCCTCTTGGCGGCGGCGTTCCCGGGCGTGTGGCGTCGGCTCTGGCGGTGGCGCGCTCCCGGACGGCTCCTTCTTCGCGTGGGCGGCGTCGGCGTGTCCCCCCTGGTGCGACGGCGGCGGCCGGGCGGAGCGCACGCGCGCAAGTGGATGCGGCGGCGCAGAGCAAGGGCGCACAAAGGGGAAAAAGGGGAGGAATCCCCAAGGGTGGCGGCGCGCTAGGGAAGAGCAGAGGCGGCCGCGGTTTTATAGCTGGCGGTTAGGGTTTGGCTCGCGATGGACGGCCGAGGTCTCGGCGTCCGGGCCCTTGGCCACGCGGCGGGATCGGAGCGGCTCGGCGCGGGGGCGTGAGGGCTAGCACGGCAGAGCTGGAAAGCGGGGCGGCGAGCTGGCGTGGTGTGACGCGGCCGAGCCGAGGTGGCGGCGCGCGATTGGAGGGGCGTGGCCGAGCGGCGGAGCTGGCGCTCGGCGCCGGGAAAAGCAGAGAGGGCGCTGGCGTGCTCTGCTGGAAAGGAAGATGGGGAAGAAAGGGGAACAGGAGGGCGGCTGACGAGCGGGCCCTACGCGGCGGTGAGGGAAAGAGAGGGCGCGGCTGGGGCTGGCTGCTAGCTGGGCCGCGTGGGTGGTTAGTCCTTGCGGTGCTTGGCTGGGCCGAGCGGAGGTTAGTGGGCCGAGGGGAGAGAGGTGGCTGGGCTGCAGCCTGGGAGGAGAGTTAGCAGGCCGGCGGCCCGGGTGGGTTTCGACCGGGTGAGAGAGTTGAGGGGGCAGGTTTAAACTTAGGTTGAGCTGGGCCAGGCTTAGTTAGAGTTAGGGAATAGTTAGCTTTAGTTTATATTTGAAATGGAATTTCAAATATAAACTACACTCAACAAATTCAAACAAATCCAAATGGAATTCAACAATTCCAGATAAAATCCAAATCACACATGCAAGAGTATGAAAAATTATTTATGCGCAATTTAAATTACTAGGAATTTTAGAGAGAGCAAGTACTTATATTACAAATATTTCATGTCTCACAACAATTCATACAAAAATTTTTAAATTCCGATTTTTCATTACAAGTAACAGACAGCGATTTAGCGGGATGTTACAGTCTCCCCCCCTCACAAGAATCTCGTCCTCGAGATTAAGATTACATCTGGTCTTCAAACAAGTGAGGGTACTTCTCCTTCAGGTCGGACTCCTTCTCCCATGTGGCTTCACGTTCGGTGTGGTTGCTCCATTGAACCTTGCAGTAGGGGATGGTGGTCCTTCTTGTCTGTTTCTCCGCTCTGTCGAGAATCTTCACTGGGTACTCCACGTACTCCAAGGTATCTTGCAAATCCAAGGCTTCCGGGGTCACGATTTCCTCTGGCACTCTGAAGCATTTCTTGAGTTGGGACACATGGAACACTGGGTGGACTCCTGTCAACTCTTCTGGTAGCTGTAGCTTGTAAGCGAGTTTCCCGATCTTCTCGATGATCAGATAGGGGCCAATGAATCTAGGGGACAGCTTCCCTTTGATGTGAAATCTCTTTGTACCTCTAAGTGGTGACACCTTCAAGTACACATGTTCTCCAACTTCAAACGAGAGATCTCTTCTTCTTTGTCAGCATAGCTCTTCTGGCGGCTCTGAGCGGCTTTAGGTTCTCTCTGACCTTGGCTACATTCTCCTCGGCTTCTTTAATGGTTGCTGGTCCAAAGAATTGTCTTTCTCCAACCTCTGACCACATCAGTGGTGTGTTGCACTTTCTGCCATAGAGGGCTTCAAATGGTGACATCTGCAAGCTAGCTTGGTAGCTGTTGTTGTATGAGAACTCTGCAAATGCCAAGCTTTTCTCCCAATCTGACTTGTACGTCAGTACACATGCTCTCAGCAAGTCTTCCAAGATCTGGTTCACTCTCTCAGTCTGACCAGTCGGTCTGAGGGTGGTAAGCTGAGCTGTACTCTAGTGAGGTTCCCATAGCATCATGTACACGCTTCCAGAAGTTCGCTGTGAATTGGGGTCCTCTGTCAGAGACAATAGTCTTCGGTGCTCCGTGTAATCTCAGGATGTTAGTAACATAGAGATCGGCTAACTGTTCCACTCGGTGTGTTTCCTTGATGGGTATGAAGTGAGCTACCTTTGTGAGTCTATCCACAATGACCCAAATTGCATCATTTCCTTTCTGAGTTCGGGGTAATCCATTGATGAAGTCCATGCTGATATCTTCCCATTTCCACAATGGAATGTCAAGGGGCTTAAGCAATCCTGCGGGCCTTTGGTGTTCGGCCTTGATCCTTCGGCAAACGTCACATCGGGCGACGAACTCTGCTATGTCAACTTTCATTTTCTTCCACCAGAATCGACTCTTGAGGTCGTGGTACATCTTGGTACATCCGGGTGGATTGAGTACCTCGAATCATGTGCTTCAGTGAGTATCGTCTTTCTGATTGCTTCATCCTGAGGGACACAAATCCGATCTTTCAACCATACGGTTCCCTGATCATCAATGCGGTAGTTAGGGGCTTCTCCTTTACCGATGAACTCAATCAGCTTCTTTATCTCTGGGCATTGCTTCTGCGCTTGCCTGATACGCTCTTCTAGGTTGTACTTCACTCTCAACTCATTCAGTTGACCTGCTTCAACTATCTCAAGCTTCAACTTCTCCATCTGTTCATGCAACTCTGGCTGGCTCTCTTTCACCATTAGGTTGTTGCAATAGCTCTTCCTGCTCAAGGCATCGGCTACTACGTTAGCCTTGCCGGGGTGGTAGTGAATCTCTAAGTGATAATCCTTGATCAACTCTAACCACTTTCTCTGTCTCATGTTCAGCTCTGACTGTGTGAAGAAGTACTTCAAGCTCTTGTGGTCGGTGTAGATGTCACACTTGTTGCCGATCAAATAATGTCTCCATATCTTCAATGCATGCACTACAGCAGCTAGTTCTAGGTCATGAATAGGATAGTTCGCCTCATTCTTCATGAGCTGGCGAGAAGCATATGCTATGACCTTGTTGTCTTGCATCAACACACATCCAATTCCTTGTCTGGATGCATCGCAATATACTATGAAGTCTTTGCTGGTATCTGGAAGTGTCAGCACTGGGGTAGTGGTAAGTCGGGTCTTGAGCTCTTGAAAGCTGGATTCACATTTGTCTGACCAAACAAATGGTATGTTTTTCTTCTTGCATAACTCTGACATGGGTCTTGCAATCTTCGAAAAATTCTCGATGAATCTTCGGTAGAATCCTGCCAATCCAAGGAAACTTCTTAGTTCTGCGGCGTTTCTTGGTTGCTTCCAATCTGATATGGCCTTAACACTCTCCTTGTCAACTGCTACTCCTTCTGATGAGAATACATGGCCAAGTAGGGCAATCTGCTTCTAGCCAGAACTCACACTTACTGAACTTTCCATATAGCTGGTGTTGTCTGAGCTTCTCTAGTACAACTCTCAAATGCTGCTCATGCTCTTCAGCAGACTCAGAATAGATTAAGATGTCGTCGGTGAAGATAACGACAAACTTATCTAGCTCTTCTCTGAACACTCTGTTCATCAACTCCATAAAACAGGCATGTACGTTGGTCAACCCTGATGGCACAACGGTGAATTCATATTGTCCATACCTGGTGACAAAGCTGTCTTGTGGATGTCGGCTTCACGGATCTTCATCTGATAGTAGCCTGATCTGAGATCAATCCTGCTAAAGTACTTTGCTTTCCTCAACTGGACAAGCAGAACGTCAATCTTGGGCAAGGGGTACTTGGTCTTGATGGTGACTGCATTCAAAGATCGGTAGTCAATGTACATCTTCATGGATCCATCCTTGCTTCTAACAAACAACACTGGTGATCCCCATGGTGAGGCACTAGGCCTGATGATCTTCTTGTCTAGCATATCTTTCAGTTGCCTCTTCAACTCTCCCAATTCTTCAACTGTCATGCGATAAGGTCTCTTGCCTATCGGTGCGGTTCCGGGTACTAGATCAATCATGAACTCCACATCTCTATCTGGTGGCAGACCAGGTAATTCTTCCGGGAACACGTCTGGGTACTCACATACCACTGGTATTTCTCCTAGGGTCTTGGTCATGAGACTGTACACCATGGGTACATCTCCAGACTTCAAAGGCTCAAACTGTATGCTTCCTGCTCTTGGGTGCTCCAAACGAACCAGTCTAGGTGAGCATGAGATAACTCCTTTGTGTTCTGTTAACCAATCCATTCCTAGTATCACTTCTATGCCATCTGACTTCAGCACTGTCAAGTCTGCTAAGAACTCATGGCCGTTGATCAAGATACGCACGGACTTGCAAATCTCTGAGCATCTGATATCTCCAAGCGGTGAGCTAGTGATGATGGGTTTCCATCTCGATGTAGTCGGGATTGACTGCTCTGTGACAAACTTCGAGGATATGTATGAGCTTGTTGCTCCTGAGTCAAACAGAACTAACGCTTTCACACCATTGACTAGAAACTCTCCCATAACAACTTCAGGTGCATCCTTGGCATCTTCTTCTGTCAGGTGATTCAGTCTTCCGTGATCTGCTCTGTCAGGTGCCTGAGATGATCTTCTCGTAGGCGTAGCTGTTCTTCCCGACTTGGACTTGTTCATACAATTCTTCCCGGAGCATTCAAAGGTACGATGTCCGATGCTCCTACAATTGCGGCATCTGATCACAACACTGTCTGTGATATGAGCTTGCTCGGGTTCTTGTCCTAACATGTCTTCTTCTCGAGCATGTTGCATGAGGTAGCTTCTCTGGAAGTCTCTTCTAGGGTCTGGTAGGTTGCTTCGTCTGTCTTGCGGCCTCTGAGGTGGGCCAAGGTGTGGCTGGTGTTCAGCTCGTCTTCTCTTAGTTCTAAGGCTTTCTTCCTTGCTGATCTGCTCTTTCTCAACTGCCATGGCTCGATTCACCATATGCCTCAGCGAAGGGTGGTCAACTCCTGCCAAGATGATCTTGATCTCGTAGTTTAGACCTTGGTGAAACCAAAACTGTTTCTTCTCATCAGAATTCGTATGGTCAGGGACATATCGCATCATTCTGGTGAAGTGGCTTGCATACTCTTGCACTGTCATGTTTCCTTGAGAGATCCTGAAAAACTCTTCTGCTTTGTTGACCCATACTTGCTTCGGGATGTGAAATTTCAGGAAGGCTTCGGTGAACTCCTTCCAAGAGATATGCGCAGGGTCCTTGTGTGACTTGTAGAAGTCATTCCACCAAGCTCTGGCGGTACCGGTCAGCTGATAGGTAGCAATATCCACACATTCTTCTTCTGTGCAAGCAGTCAGGTCCAATCTCTTTTCAATTTCCTCTAACCAATCAGCGGCATCAAGGGGTTCTCTGGCCTGATCGAAAGTGGGTGGCTTCAGCTTGAGAAAGCTTCTGATTCTCTTCCATCGCTTCTCCTCAGGTGTTTCTTGCTGCGAAACTAGGGTATCTGTCACTTGCTGCAGAATCTGAGTCTGATTTGCCAATGCTTGGACAAGGCTCGGTTCTGGATTCGGGCCTCGGTTGGCTTCATCTTGTTCTCCTTCCATGTTCTACAAGGCAAGGTGGAGGGCAAGTCTAGTTAGGTTCGGTGCGATTACTAACTAAAAGCAGAGACAAGCACAAACAAGAAAACAACTACTAAAAAGTCCTACACTCACGGTGAAGAAGCATAAAGATCAGAAGTTCCAAAGAAGAACCATGCACTCAAGCAGTGAGGATTCTAGCCTAGGAACTACTTCGTGGCATAGTCAAAATGGTAGGTTCTAATGATAGGGTCGTTGATCTTCTGTCTGTCATCCTTCTGTCTCAACTTGATTGGGCTACGAGAGAGAATTGATTTGACGTAGGTAAGATAGAAGATTTTTCAAGGCAGAGAGGGGCAGATTTCAAAATATATCAAGGGAGTATATAAATTAGAGCGTTTAGGATGTCCTAAAGCTATCGACCAGTCTAAGGTAGCGTGCTACGGTCAAGTATGGCTCTGATACCAACTGTGACGAACCGGATTTTCGTAATCGAGAATCCGACTCTCTGTACCCTTGTGATAGTCCCTGGATCAGTAGCTATCACGTACAGAACTCATCTCAGCATAATATCATAGTCATACAAGAATATTAGATTACAAAGAGAGGTTTACATCCATACCAAATGGAATACGAGTATAGTACAAGCCTCACAGGCTGAGCGACAAGCGGAAATCCTGCGTAGCGGTAGCTAAGTCTTCAAGTCTTCATCTTCAATCCACAGGCATCCTTGAGCGAAGCAGCGCTACCCATCTAACACATTCGGACTTGAACACCAAGTCCTAACCTGCAACTCACAAACTATCCCCAAGGAATGGGATAGGTTCACGTCACCATCTGTAATGCAAGCTTTAAGTGGCCTATAATCTAAAGGGTAAAATATATATCAAGGAAAGGCTCGGGTTTCCTATGCAGCGGCAAAGTATAAAATACCATCATCATCATCCCCAACTATATCACAACAGCACGGGCTATTCTGGCACACCAGACTCCCGTCTCATCCTCACCACCTTCTCCTCTCGAGTCGATGGGAAAGCTTCCGACCTTTCCCATCTCAACGGCAAACGCCGGACCTTATCCTGAACTAGCAGCTCTCATCCCAACCTGTAGTTTTAGAAGAGGGGGAGGTAGAAAGTCCCAAAACACTAATCAGAAGAAGCCAGTATACAGGGGGTGTCCATGACCGAGGACGCGGCTATACGTATAGATTCTAACTCTGCAGAGCGTGTACACCTGGAACCACTCGGGCTGCGATCGGTTGCAAGCCGATCGAGACACAACCCACAACCACGACTCCCTAATCAGACCGGTACCATCCTGCATTCCCGGACTTGGACCCATTCAGTAAACCGAACGATCCGGGATCGTGAGTCCCTAGCACCACACAGGCGCTGAGAGTCTCGGAAACAAGGGCTGAACGCAGCCAGGCTCCGTACACCCTCGTGAAACGGCAAGCCCAATCCTAGCACACTACTCCACAGCAATGGTACCGACTAACTAGAGAATGGCTGGAACCCCTCCCATAAGGGTAAGCGGTGCGTACGTAAAAGTCCTGTAACCAGGTCCAACCGACTCGGCCTAAGCCAGAGCAAGCAAGTCCCCGTCAAATGCGTATCCACCTCGTGGTCCGCGAATCGGCACCCATTATAGGTATGGCCGCCCAACGCCTCAAATCCATCCATATCACAAATCATATCACAATGTACCCGCTACGGTACAGGAGGTGTCCAATAGCCTCCAAGCCCCGACCCGAGGGTCGGTTAATGTCTGCTCACTCCAGCCGGGGGTTCGAAACTCTCCAAGTTTTCCCACCCAAAATACTCACGCCAAGAGGTTTAAAACCACCACTATATCCCACACATGCAAGCAGCAGCATAGCAATCATTATAGTAGTGTAGTAGGTAAACAAGGAATCAGGATATATAAATAGGCTATGCGGGCTCATCATCATCTCATCAATGCAATAAAGCGCTAGCAAATCTACTTGCAATGCCTAATAGGTACAAGAAGCAGAATGGGCGTGAACCTGGAGTATCGTCCTTATCTTCGTCTTCAGCGTAGTCGACGTCGTCGAAGAAGTCCGGGTCCTCCGGGGATCCTATTGGACGCAAATACAAATAAACAACGACATCTACTAGCAAATGAACTCCAAATAAGAATCAATGAAGATCCAAATAATAGCAAACTCTATTCTATCGTGTTCGTCATAATTTTAGAAAAATACTGAAACTGGTTTCATATTTTTCTGAGCTACGGTTGATTTATTATGATTTTCCGATGTTTAAATCCATTTTCGGGATTTATAAATCATTTCGGAAAAAGAAATAAAAGTTAGAACACAAGTTAGCAGCTGGGGTATGTTAACTGCCGACTCGGGGTTAAACCGCGAGTCGGGCTGGCGAAGGCAGCGGTCTGGGGTTGATGACATCATCACGGGCCCTGATGATGTCATCGTTGACCTGGTCAAAGTTGACTGGTCAACGGTCAAAGGGGGCAAGGTCTCGGTCAACGGGTCAAAGGCTACCGGGTCAGTCAAAGGGTCAGCGGGTCCACATGTCAACACGTGGGCCCAAGGGTCAGGTGGGTCCGGGCTGACAGTCAGTGGGTCCCACAGGTGGGCCCACGGTCCTACGGGTCAAAAGTCATGTTAGCCACGTGGCGGTCGACTCGGCACCGGGTCGGCGCCACGTGTTGGGCAAAGGTTGGCCGGCTAGGCTTTGCGTGGCGGTCACGTGACTAAGTCGCGGACGCCACTTGGCTAGGCCTGAGGTGAAGGGCGCGATTTTAGGAACCTAACGCAACTGGTTTGGCATTAAACGGAGCTAGGACGGAAAAGATATGAATTTCCTAAGGTTTAACCCATTTTAAATATTAAGAAAAAGGATTTATAAAAGAATAAATCCATTTCTTAAAAGAATAGGGGGCTCTGTGCAAAATTGCCAAGGTGGAAGGACCTTTTCGCGATTAACAAAAAGTCCAAGGGCCTAACTGCAAAAGTGCAGGGGCCAGATTGCAATTAACAGAATCCCCAGGGGGCTGGATGCAAAAGGACCAGGGGGTTAAGAGAAAAAGGGTCGGCCAAGGGCTAAACTGCAAAAGGGCAGAACGTGGAAGGACCTAAACGTGAAAGGCGGAAAAGTTAGGGGGCTCCTTCCAAGACGGCAGGGGCTCGGCGGTAAACAGCCGGCGGCCGACGACGTCATCCCTGACGTCAGCCAGCCGCATGGGATCCGGCTGCGGCTGCGCACGGTGGAGGCTGCGGTGCGGCTCGCGCGGGGCGGCGACACGTGGCGGCCGGGATTCTCTGCGGCCGGCGATCCGGTGCTCCCCTGCCCCGCGTGGCGTGGCAAGCCAGGGCGTGCACGCGCGCCCGTGCGGCGCGGCGCGGCAGGGCGGAGACCAAAGGCGCGGCGGAGCTCAAGGCGGCGACGAGGAGGCGACGGCGGGGTCCGGCGGCTGCTACGACGGCTAGAGGGTTTGAACTAGGGCTAAAGGCGAGGCCTTGGCCCGGGGTTCCACGCGGCGGCGGTGAAACGGCGGCGAGCAAGCTCGCGAACGGGGAGCGTTCGACGGAATGCCCCAAAGGGCTTCCGGGGCGGCGAGGTACCTAATCTACACGACGGCGGTGCTGACGGCCTAAGGCAAGGGCGGCTACGGGTTCCTGCAAGAAGAGATGAGCACGGCGCGAAGGCCGGCTCCAGAGAGTTCAAGGCGACGGCGGCCATGCGCTCGCAGGCACGGAGCTCACTCCGGCCGCGGCGGGGTCGGGGGTTGGTGCACACCTGCGGGCTCGTGGAGGCGAAGGCGACGCGGGGAGACGGCGGCGCCGTGGCGGCTCGACGCGGGTGGCGGTGCTCCTTCCTCCCCTCGTCCGGCTCCTCTTGGCGGCGGCGTTCCCGGGCGTGTGGCGTCGGCTCTGGCGGTGGCGCGCTCCAGGACGGCTCCTTCTTCGCGTGGGCGGCGTCGGCGTGTCCCCCCTGGTGCGACGGCGGCGGTCGGGCGGAGCGCACGCGCGCAAGTGGATGCGGCGGCGCAGAGCAAGGGCGCACAAAGGGGAAAAAGGGGAGGAATCCCCAAGGGTGGCGGCGCGCTAGGGAAGAGCAGAGGCGGCCGCGGTTTTATAGCTGGCGGCTAGGGTTTGGCTCGCGATGGACGGCCGAGGTCTCGGCGTCCGGGCCCTTGGCCACGCGGCGGGATCGGAGCGGCTCGGCGCGGGGGCGTGAGGGCTAGCGCGGCAGAGCTGGAAAGCGGGGCGGCGAGCTGGCGTGGTGTGACGCGGCCGAGCCGAGGTGGCGCCGCGCGATTGGAGGGGCGTGGCCGAGCGGCGGAGCTGGCGCTCGGCGCCGGGAAAAGCAGAGAGGGCGCTGGCGTGCTCTGCTGGAAAGGAAGATGGGGAAGAAAGGGGAGCAGGAGGGCGGCTGACGAGCGGGCCCTACGCGGAGGTGAGGGAAAGAGAGGGCGCGGCTGGGGCTGGCTGCTAGCTGGGCCGCGCGGGTGGTTAGGCCTTGCGGTGCTTGGCTGGGCCGAGCGGAGGTTAGTGGGCCAAGGGGAGAGAGGTGGCTGGGCTGCAGCCTGGGAGGAGAGTTAGCAGGCCGGCGGCCCGGGTGGGTTTCGACCGGGTGAGAGAGTTGAGGGGGCAGGTTTAAACTTAGGTTGAGCTGGGCCAGGCTTAGTTAGAGTTAGGGAATAGTTAGCTTTAGTTTATATTTGAAATGGAATTTCAAATATAAACTACACTCAACAAATTCAAACAAATCCAAATGGAATTCAACAATTCCAGATAAAATCCAAATCACACATGCAAGAGTATGAAAAATTATTTATGCGCAATTTAAATTTACTAGGAATTTTAGAGAGAGCAAGTACTTATATTACAAATATTTCATGTCTCACAACAATTCATACAAAAAATTTTAAATTCCGATTTTTCATTACAAGTAACAGACAGCGATTTAACGGGATGTTACACAAGCCAGGCCGCCGGCCAGGCGCTCCTTCCCTCCTCTGTTCGGGCAGGGAAAAAAGAAGCAGAAAGGGGCGATTTAGCCCATAACCCCCTCCGTTTTCCCAAAATTCCAAAAGAACCCTCCCACCTCTCTGCCGTTTTCTAAAAAACCCCCTGGCGCCCTAATACTCCTCCAAAACAGTCCTTAGCCCCTTTAAACCATCACAAACAAGTCCTTACCCCTTTTAAACTAGCCCCTAATTATCTTCCAGCGCGTCATTTCATGCGCCGAACTTCCACTACAACACAGCATTTATTCCGTGACGGAATCATTCTGTCGCGGATTGTCGATTTTCCGTCGCAGATTAATTTCCGTGACGGTTTCGGATTCTGTTATTGATTGAGCGTCATTGATTAAATCGATCGACAGATCTTAAAAAACCGTCGCGGATTGAACAATCTGTGACGGTTTCATACCATCGCAAAACAGCCCGAAGCCCACTCAGTCTAGCCCAAAGCCCAGTTTTACCGACGGATATAACCGTCACGGATTGCTGCTGATGTGGCACAACATAGACGATGACATGGCGCCAACGTGGATGATGACATGGCTGCCTACGTGGACGATGACGTGGCGCCAGCATGGACGATGACGTGGCTTCCACCATGGACGATGACCTAGCGGCTTGCATGGGTCTCATGATGACATGGATGCTGACGTAATCAATGACACCAATGCTGACATGGACGTTGACTTTTCATTCATGGGCCGTTTTTTAATGGGCCGATTCTGGGGGTGCACCACTTTCAGCCCACAAACATTTCAACACAAACATTTCAACAGATAAAAAAATGAGCTCATAAATATTTTAGTTTTGGACCAGGATTTCATTTCAGGCCACCAAAAATTTAACCCCAGATCTTATAATAATTACAGCATCAAACAGGTACAATATCTCAAGTAACATAAAAAGAGATATAATCAAAACAGCAATTCTGGCGTCTACTTGTCCCTGCAAGTCTTGTCCTCAACTGATTGATCTCTCTAACTTCTTGTTCTTTGATGTATCTAGTCCTCAAGCTGAAAAGCAAAGTCAGAAAATATTATCAGCATGCAATATTTTGTACTGAAACTCGTTTATGCCCATGGTATAATTTACGCAAGTTAAAATTTTTGCATGAGCCATACAAGAAATTAAATTAGCTTATTCCGAAAATAACTCCAAACACGTAGACAGTTATATTCCATCCAATAGAAGTGATACAGGTGAATCTAGTAGGAACTAGGAAATAACATCATCTACTAGGCAATCAACTTGTTGTGGAAAAGGTGATTAATATGATTAAGGAAACAATACAGTGAGGACCGAAAGGCTCTACAAACTGCTGCCATGGTGACCTGAAAAGAAAAGAGACAAGCACAAAAACTTGCATCCTAATAGACCCAAACACTTGTCCTTCCATTGTCAATCTATCTGAATGCTAAATCCAAGAAGACATAATGCATAACGCAATATTCAAAAACTTGCAAAATAACATAACTTAGTTAGGTACTTGAAAGGCAGCAGCACTAGAAATTACTACATGGATAATGCTCATAAAAAAAGAATTAGATTAAGCACATGTAAAACTCTTGTGAATAAACATAGGCATGGTCGTAGTTTTATATAAGCATATCTAAACAACAGACTGCTACAAACTAACAGTTTTATGTCTCTGGCCACTAAGATGTACTAACGGCGCCACTGATGTCTATAAGACTAATTACAACATTACCTTGACGCTGCATCAAGTAGCATTTTGAGTTTGCGTCCTTGTCCACCACCACAGACAAGCAACTCCTGCTGGAACTGACAGTAAAACAAAGCATACGTCAAAGATTGCTTTAACCACAACAGTTGGAGCATCCTGAACTATACAGAGCAACATTAAGATTAAGTTGATAACGATAGAGCCATAAGCAAATGATTTGCATTTAAAATCATAGAGCTTTGAAGATGGAGCTGACATACCAACATGTCCAGGGAACCTGCAACTAGTCCATCCAGCTGGATCTTGGGCTAGCAAATTAACCAGAAATTAGAGTTGTAAAATGCTGGCAAACACAAAAGAATGGCAACAACTATGTGTAAACTGGTATTGCTATTTCACTAGTTGAAACAGCTATCATGCACAAGAAGAATAAGCAAAAAAGAAGTTGCTATTAAGAATAGTTCTCAACCAAATAAATGGGAAAATTACACAGGTACCAAAACATTTGCCAACCTAAAAGATAAAATTTATGTATGTCAACCATGTTTGATGATGGACGTGTAAAAGATAAAGTCCTTTACCCCTATCGTCTATTGTTGAGATATAAGTTTTTTGCCTAATAACCGACTAACAGAAGAAACAAAACAGCCTAACTGTAACAGATTGTAATATCATTTCCTATATAGCACTTTTTTCAGTATATATATGCAGTACTGCTTGAGTAGTAGTTTTGGAAATCTGAAAAAGAACAGTGTTGCTGAAAGGTTCCAAGGTCGGTAGACAAGCTAATGCAAGTTAGCACAATTGAATAGCATGTTTCCAGCTAACCAGATCAGCTACAAATCAACCAGACGACAAATCAAAATGCAAAGCAAGGCGCGACAGGAACTAATCAGATCCCAGCCAGTAAACTTCTCCAACCCAGATCAGCAGAGCTTCCGCAGGGCGAGATGGGCTAGTCCTTTATTTTGTGAGTTTGATTCAGCTAGTCTTACAATTTAGCATATATCATTTCAGCTAGTCCTTTCTTTTGTGAGTTTAATTCAGCTAGTCTATCAGCTAGTACACGTTACAATCCACTATAACCTGCACGGAAGAAAGTTCATCTAGGCACGCATCTAGCAACTAATTGATGCTTAAACCAATCCACTACAACCTGCACAGAAGCAACCATGGGGGTAAATAGAGAGGACTGGGGATTGAGTGTGGAGCACTTATCTGTGATTTGAGACCAGCAATTTTGGTGTCCCCCATAGCAGCAAGTCGACGGGCTCCTGGGGGAGACGTAGGAGAGGCAGTCCGTTGGTGTCACAAACCGGCAGCCCCACCGCAGCACCATGGCCCAAACCCTAGGTTTGGATCAAATTGATTTGAGAACATCAGTAAACAAACCGGAGAGAGGAAGATGGGGAAGAGCAAGAGAGATTTACGCCACAGGAGGGAGGAGGATGTCACAGCGCAGCCTCTCGTCGTCGCTGCCCCGGCGGGCGCCGCCGTCGCCGTCCCCGTCCACCTCCTCCCGCGGCAAACCCAGGAAGCCCGTGTCTGCCACGGCGCCGCCCCCGCGAGGCCGACGAGTCCCTCGACAACCTAGATCTGGGGCCCTTCCTCCTCAAGCAGGCGCGCAACGCCATGGTCTCCGGGGAGGGCTGCGGCGCCGGGGCGACGAACTTGAGCTCGCCATGAGCCTCCACGCTGTCGGCTCCAGCCGAGGCTGAGGGAGAGGCGGCTGACGACCCGTGGCATCAGCGGGCTGGAGGCGTCGTGGGGAGGAGAGGGGTGGCCACGGAGGAGGACGAGGCATGGATCTGAGGAGGAGCTGAAGAGAGGAAGGGGGCGGCTGGAAGAGAGGAAGGGGCGTGGCTGGAAGGGAGGGGGCACGGTGCTAGGGTTTGGGGCTGAGACAGCACTTTATATGCCACACACAAAGTCATCACAGTCATTGAATTAGAGATGGACGGCTAGAAATGTTTGGGCCATTTGGGCTGAATGGGCCTTTCTCATACTTTCTCTCTACTAAACGATTTTCCTTTTTCTTTTTCATTTTACTGCACCTTAGTGAAGTATTACTATTTGAATTACATGTATCTCAAATAATTTTAAAACAAATTCACAAAAATATATTTTAAGTATCTCAGTTAGATTGTATCTCATATCCAGAAGATGGATGAAAAATTCAAATGTTTGCTAACGATAGTTCAAAGTTCTACTTGTAATTTTGTTATAAAATAATGATAACAATACCTAAAAGTACTCTAAAAGTACTATAAATTGTCATAGAACCATTTTATGAATGTATAATCTTAACATAAAAGTTTCATGGCCTTTCACAATGTTTTGAGTATACATTGTTCACAAATAGATACATCTCCCACATAGTTTCTAATAACTCAACTCAGACTTTGAGATTTGAGTATTACATAACATTTTTTGAACTCGTATGAACTTCAAATTGTAGTGCAACCTTATCTTTACCATAACATTATAAAATATGAAGTTACATTACACATTGTTATCTTAAATTATATTATTTTATTCTCTTCTACGGTGGGAGAAATGAAGGCATATAAATATAATTCGTAAAGCAGAAGTTAACATAGAAAACCCACTACTAAATGAAAAGGCATGATTTTACAAAAAATCAAAAACAAAAATCATCGAATTTGGAGTTTTGGTGAGGAAAAACTACCGATTACAAGTTTTAATTCCGGATTAAAAAGAAAAAGGGAACCATCCAAGTGTTCTTCATCTTCTCCTTGGAATTGCCACGTGGCGGAATAGGATTGGTCCAAGCGGTATCCCAGCCAATAGGCGGTTCACACGTTCGATTCCTCATGCGTGCAACATATTTTTGTTATTGTTTTGGGTTTTCCGACTAACCAGCTAGGTGATATAAAGAAAAACTTATATGTTTCAGCCCAACAGGGCTAGTGGTGCGATGCTAACCCACGCGTCTTCCGTACCTTCAGTTCCCGAGATCGACCCCCCGCTCCAACATTTTTGTTCGTATTTTCTTGTTTCGTTCATTAACCAACGAGCTGAAAAGGAATATAACAAATATCTTCCCAATTCCAACGCAAATGGGGTTGTAGCGCAGTGGTAATTCTTGTGTTCCCCTTTCTTACAGGTCTCGAGTTCGAGACTCTTGCTCGCCCCTTTTTTTGCGCCGCTCAAAATAAGCTGCCAGAGACTTGGCTGCACTGGCCGGAGGCGGCCGGCTGACATGGCGGGGGTGGCCGACGACGTGGCAAGGCGCAGCCGGTGAGCTGCGAAGGGGTCCGGGTGACTTGGCGGAGGTGGCTGGGTGATGGTGCGCGTGATCTGGCAGAGGTGGCCGGTGACATAGCCAGGGGCATGGGCGACGTGGCGAAGGGGCCTAGATATTTTGGATAAAAGAAATCTTGGTGCGGCAATACACAATTGTGTCAATAACCTGATGGTGAAACATGGAGGAGTATTGCGCGGGGTCTTTGGTTCGATTCCCGCCTTTGTCGCAGTTTTTTTGGATTTAATTACAACGTTGTAACGAATACGGTAGATCAACTTCTGATTAAAAAACTATGGTCCGCGTAGACCACTGGTGGTTTGAGACTCCCGTCGCCCCATGTTTTTGCGCGAGATTTTTTTTGGCGTTAAATAGTTTCTCTGTATAGATATATTTTATTAGCAAATACAAAGCATGGTGTAGTGGTAAAGCACTTGCTTGGTGGTGCACTAGACCTAGGTTTCCAACCCCACTTTTGCAACATTTTATTTATTTATTATTATTATTTTGCATATGGGTTATAACAGTTTTTAGTTTGAAGTTCGTGACGGATTTGTTTAACTGTCGCAGTGTAATGGGCCGAATCGTGACGGAATCGATAAACCGTTACAATTTTCTGGTTTTATTTGGGCTTAGAGCAAAATGCTAACGTTTTCTGAAACCGTCGCCAGGATTCCGTCATGGATTAAATAGTATGTTGTAGTGTTCACCCGTTTCTCCCCAAATTCGACCACGGCCTTTCCACATATATTCCGGCCAAGCTATACAAGAATACCTCAAAAATAACCCTTTTATAATTTATTTCCTAATTCTCTTTTCCGAGCTTAATCAAAAATCGTTTTTCGTTTTTCTTTTCTTTTATTTTAATGTATGCTTGCTTGTGTGTGCCGTAGACCACAGAGTGACTGAGGAGCAGCCCGGCAAGGAGTTCGGAGGACCGTACCGCGAGCCGGAGTACGCAGGCGAGTACCGCGAGCCGGAGACCGAGGACCCGTACCGCGAGCAGGCGCTTCCGTACGACTTCGACGACGGCAAGTTCAATCCCGTCCTTTGATGCATACTTATCCTATGTTTTACAAACACAACCTATTGGCATGTTTATAAAATGCATTGTTTTATTGCAAGACCTGGTTGGATAGCCACTCCTTGATTGCTATGACTATTCCTTGATCACCTAGATTATCATTAAATATGACTTAGCTCTGTTTGGATGATAGCCGTTGCTAGAAACGCTTAGGACCTGTTACTCTTACCACTATCATATTACAAATGCTCATGTGTTTTAAAATAAAGAATGGTGTGTGTTTAAAAGAAAAGGGTAGCTTTTGGTGAAAATGAAATGAAGGTGAAAACGATGAGGCGGATGGTGTGTTCGGTGTGAAACCCAAATTGGTGAGCTCGTGCCTGTGTGGCTGAGCGGGTTGTGGAGATATCCATCTTGTCTATGTTTTAAAGACCGAGTTGATTGTCATCTAGCCTGATCCAGTTTAGTGCTACCGCCCTACCGTTGTATGTGGCAACGGCTTAGCATAAATCCCACTAGTTGGTTGGCTAGCCAATGGATGAGCTGTAAGCAATGGGAGAACAAGGAGCAGGAGTAAGATCTATGTGAGTAACGTCCCGGTCATGCCTCATTGGGAGGACATGGACCCCTTGGTTGCTTCCATATTGGCTAGCCCGGCTTAACTAAGGTGTGGTAATGGCTTTGACAGGTCCGCGCCGGCATTTCGGTGTTTGTGTTGCGGAAACCGTTGGGGTGGGTTAAGTGTACAACCTCTACAGAGTTAAAATCTATTCGAATAGTCGTATCCACGGTATTGGATGCAGTCACGGCTTGGGCCTGAAACTAGTGTTGGGAAATGATGTTCTCTTTGGTGTGAGTTGTTTTGGAAAGTGTCCGGCAGGTGTGCCATGAGCTACGGCGGACGGGGAGTCCGGTAGCATAAAATGTGGATCCTTTGTAGAGGATCAACCCACTCGATATTAAAAACTGCTTTTACGAAAACCTGTTTAAAACAAACCCTTGCATGTGAAAACCTAGCTTTTATGCAAATTAAACCTTAGTCGTATCCTTGAATTGCTCTGTGCATGATCTTTATATCCCCTCCGTGGACGTGGTTGGACTTGTTGAGTACTTTTGTACTCACCCCCTATTTTGTTGCAACAGAAGAGGATCCGGACTTTGTCGCTGAGGAGTTCGAGTAGAGGTCGTGTCCGCACCCGACGTTGCCTGTGGTGTGGTCCCTTTCAAGATGTTTCTGCTGTTGTTCCTCACCGAGATAGGGCTAGATCCAGTCTTAGTCTTTATCTGGTTATGTATTGTTGTACTTTTGGTTACTATTATAATTTGTATCGAGTGTCGTGACCCTCTAAGGTCGCACGGTGACTGAACCATCTATGGAATAAATGTGTATCAGCCTCCTGGGACTGATATTTGTATCACATTTAGTCTCTGCTTATGTGGGGACGCTTCAGTGCGTTAGTCAGGGGACACCACAATTTTGTACTCAAAATTATATAGATCGCACGATAACAATATTATGACTACTACGTTCTTCCCTTCCATAGTAGTTGACAATACTCCATTTAAAATATACTTCTTCCGTTCCAGCTTATAAATCGTTTTGGTTTTTCTAGATTCATAGAATTTAATATGCATCTAGATACAACGTATGTCTAGGTGCATAACAAATGCTATGAATCTACAAAAGCCAACACGAACTACATTTTGGAACGGAGGAAGTAGATTGCAAGAGTATTTGTTTTTTCTCCGCCCAAAATATAGAAGATTTTCACTTATTAGACATGACTAATTGTAATATTTTATTTAGATCTTCAACCAGCAACATAAGATTTAGATCTTCTGTTTATTCTTAAAAACCAAACTCGTGTCGATAATTAACATCACTGCACTTGAGCAGTACGGAAGTCAGGACAACAACTCATGATACATCCTTGACTGAATGACTAACCAATCTCCCATTACCCGCATGCTGCCACATAAGCTATGTAGTTTAATTTTCAGTAGCTGTCATGAACATAAGAACATATCATCAGTGTCCCACACGTTTTCTCAAGTCTATTTTCCAGGTTCTCATCAGTGTCTAAACGCGCCCCATTTTTTTCCCTTTTCTCATTTTTCCTTCTCATTATCTTTCCACCCACTCTCTCTCCTGTGGCGGCGGGGAAGTGTGCGGCGGCGCGCGGTAGAGCCGGCGGCAGCGCAGGGCGGGGCAGCTCGACGGCGGGTCAGCGAGACGGCGCCTGGACCGGCGGCGGGTGAAGCGGCGGCGCGAGGCACCAGCAGCGTACAGCGGGGCAGCGACGGCATGCGGCGGGAGCAGGCAGGCCGGCGCGGAGTAGGGACCTCCGCGGTGTCCGCCACACCCCCCCCTCCCCCCCCCCCCCCCCCGAGCTCTCCCGAGCCGGCCGCGCAGCCTTACTCCGTTCGAGCTGCCACCGCGAGCGCGGCCGCCCGCACCATGGCTGAGCTCGCCCGAGCAGCAGCGGCGGCCCGCATCCATCCCCAGCGGCGAAATCCGGCCACGGCGCCTCCCTCCCCGTCCATCCACGGCGGCGCGGTGGAGGCGCCGCCAACTCGGGCGCGTCCATGGCCGGCGGCTTCGAGCTCCGACGCGCCAGGGGAGGGCGGGCTTGGACGGCGCTGCGGACGCCGGCGGTCGCGGTGGGCAGTTCCGGACGCAACTATAGATGTCCAGATGGGCCTGACACGATGGGCGGCACGATGCACGACACTAAAAAACACAACACTAACACGACACTAACACGATGTCGTAGTGTCAGTGCCGACACGACACGATGGTTGGGCCGTGTTTGGGCCGTGACCTCGGCACGCAGTGCCAACACGAACACGACACGATTTTTGACCAGGCACGATGCGGCACGATTACCTCGATCATAGTACTGTGAAATAGATGTCTCTGTTAAAATATTTGATGAGATGTATATATCTTTATATAGAATTTATGATGTTGATCAATGTTCATATAAGTTCATGATGAAATGGATGAAATTGATGCATATCTAGATGAATTTGTGATGAAATATATAAAGTTTGGAATTGAATGAGTGGATGCATAGTGCCAGTGCCGGCACGAGCACGATGGTCCATCGGGCCCATGTGCCGGCACGACACTATAAAAACGACATAGTGCAGTGTCTGGGTCAGAAGGTCGGCACGACAACACGACGCGACACGACACGATTAGTGTTAGTGCCTATTAGTGTCAGTGTCTAATAGTGTCGGGCCAAATAGTGTCAGTGCCGTGTTGTGCCGGGCCACCCATTTGGACATCTATAGACGCAACCTCCACGCGGCGGCCTCTAGCCCAGCGGATCTCGCACGCGGCCCGGCGTATCTCGCCACACGGCCAGCGGCGGTCCCCGTGGCGGCGCTCCTCGAGCTCTCTCCGTCCGGCCTTCTCTTCCTTTTTTCTCCCTCAAGATCAGGTAATTCTCATTCTCTTAGTGATTAGAATTGTCTCTGAATTTAAGTTCTAACATGTCAGTTCAATAGGACATTGGGTACGTTAGCTAGGACGTCTAGTTCCAGTTGTTTGAGTAAAAAGAGGAATATTTTTTAAAAATAATTAATCATAGATGCCACATCTTGCCATCGAATAAATTTTGATAGTCTTAGAGTGTTAAATTTATCTTATCAGATGGTACAGAATGTTAAAAATGTTAAACTTAAGTATGAGGTTGTTTCCAGTGTCCAAATTAGTTTGGTCAAAGGCCCAAGGTAGCCTTCCAGATGCTGAGAGAAGGCAGCATTGTCCTGATAGATGCTGAGAGAAGACATTACACCAGGCAGCCCAATGTAGCTTTGCTATATGGTTTAGTGAGGACCCTAACTTGCTGAGAGAGCAGCCGTATGCAAGTTGACTCTATTTTAAGCATTGCCCTGTTTATCTTTTTTCTTATAATAACCTTTTCTTGATCAAGATAATTATACATGCATGCCATTTTCATCTCTCTGCAAGTGTTGTGTAGTTTGTGTCTGTCCTCACAACAGTCAAACTTTTCCATTTGTTATCATGCTTTTGTTTATGCTGTTACCCTTGATATAATTGAACCACGTGGATCGACAATATTGAAGTATGTTAATTCAAATGTTAAATATTTTAATATGTCTCTCCATTTGTTATCATGCTTTTATCGATGCTGTTTCACGGTCCTGTAGGGCTTTGAAATTTGTAAGGAGGCGATAAGAGAACGGGAGGGTGACACCCTAACATGTTTTACCTTCTTGCCTTGCGTCCTTACAGTATGGATTGTTGATTGATATGTTTTACCATTTGTCTTACTTTCTACAAACCTCTACATCACCCTCGCGTCCACGTAGGTTTTGAGCTGTATCCGATTGATTTGATTTTCCTTTTGTATACGGTACACCTGCTGGGTGTTATAATCCACATTCCAAGCAACTGAAAATAATGCTTAAGCACTTGAGATTCAACATAAGGCAGGGAAGATTATAAGTATGCCACTATGTTAATTCTGGAATAGTAGTTAAACCAAATGTGTTTCAACATGCCATGTTAACTTGCCATAGTACAAATTTTCAGTATTTTTATTGTAGGATATCAATATACCATACAAGTCTTGATCCATAGGTCTGTAGTTTAGCGCTGACCCATTTGTAGAAGATAATATAGGTCCTGTTGGTCCTTTGCTTCAGGTTTCTGATTGTAGACTCTATGAATTATTGTGGGGTCTCTACTTGATTGGGAGCCAGAAAATGTTGTTCACATGATTAAACTTTACAAGGTTTGGCACAGAACCAGTATTACTAAAATACTGGAATTGATTGATAGAAGCAGTTAGTAGCCAAGTTTTTTACAGATATGCTATTTTAGAATAATTTTGTGGCCCACATAGAAAAAACTTTAAATGACATGTTCACCTGATGAAAGATGTTTGGCTGGATGTAGCATTTGCCTGATCAGAAGAAACCATTTATGAAAGATGAACTCCATAAGCTGATTGCTGAGTGGCCTACAAAGATGGTAAAGAGGCAGAAGAAATATGGTAGGAAGGTAAGATACTTGAACTTTTGTTCAATTTCTCTGCGATCTGGCGTTAGGTATTTGTCTGAAATAACAGAGTGTAGATGTATGCTGAACAGCCTAATCACCATCCACATCAACCTTCAATGACACTGCTGCAGTCACTGTAGATGGGCACTCACAAGATCAACTGAAGATTGAAATGTGCTGCTGCCAGGAGGAAAGGTGTTGCCACCGGTCCTTCAAATGCCGCCACGAAGACTTGGAATGCTAGCATGTTTCATATGTGCAGTTGTGAAAATCTTCTCAGGTGATTTTGCCAAGCCGTGCAGTTTAATTGTTAACATTTGCATAAAAGTTTATGATTTGTTTGTAGCTATATGATATTAAGACGTTATTGTACTGAATTATATGGAATGCCCTTTTAGCAGTTAACCAGAACGTGGAGACAACAAAATAAATATCATAGGACAAATCTGATGACACCGAGACCATAATAACAGCCCTACAACCAACCAAGAATATAATAAGATAAGAAAACACATAGACAAATGATACATGACATATTTATGTATATATGTGCTCAGAATTTTGGAAGAAACACAATAATATGACACAAAAGGACCTGACCTTAGATTGCCTATAGTTCTGCAGTGCCACAACAACCTTTCCGTGGACAAAACTTTGTTGAATGAGGAAATCTTCCTTGTTTGTGATCTGGTTTAAGGCATCATCAGAGCATCATTTGTGTTGTTAGGATTCATGCGCCATCACCATACCTCGTGCAACGCTTTGCAGGAAACAAAGGGCGATGGCGGCAGTGACGGTGGCGTCGTCGTCGAGGCGTGATCAGGGACGACCTGGCGCCTGGGACGTTGATGGCGGCGCCATCGACGCATGATCACGGACGTCCTGGAGGGCGATGGCTCTTGCGATGTCGACTGCCTTGGGGACAACGGTGTCGACGTTTGATCGAGGACGACCTGGAAGGCGCTGGTACCTCGTGTTCAAGGGCGTCGCCATCGCCGCGTGAACCTGGAGGGATTTGCTCCTGCTCCGTCGATTGTATTGGAATAGTGTTGGTTTAGGGTTCTGGCGATGGAAGTAGACCGTGAGGGTGAGGGTGGAAGGCGGCGTCAATTGCGGGCCGATCTTTTGCGATAGAAAGGCCGAGCATTGGGGGTTGGGAGGGCGCTGATTGGGGGCTACGAGATCCCATGGTTCAGATTGATTTGCATCAGAAATAGACGGTCGCAAGGTTTGGGCCAAGCGGCGACGAAGCGCTAGAAGATCGGGCGGGGGAGGAGGCCGTTTTTTTGTACCGATGGCACAAATCACATCGTCAGGGGCGTCGGGGCGAAGTCCAACTGTTATTCCCCAAGATTTTCTTTTTAGTTGTGGGAGATAACCTTAGTATTAGTTGTTGCCTTTGAAATCTTCGAATGTGACTTCATTTCTTAAACTTGGTATTTTCTTCCAGATTCTTCATTTTATACAGACGCTTTGGGAGGAACCAATTTCTTGCGATCTATCAGGAATAAAAGCTGAAGACATAAATTTTATATTAGGTAGTGGTAAAAACTTCCTAATGTTAATGAAGCTAACATGTTTTGGAATTATTTTGTTTAACGTGATCTTCACGGTCTCTACCATGAGGAACTTGTTCTCCACGTTTTCCACTCGTAGAGGACAAGGATTTCGTGTTGTGATCAGCAAGCACAAATTAGAATCCTAATAGGACTCTCGGCCCTGCCTCTACAGCTCCGGACTATATAATCAAGGGGTTTAGGCTTGTTTTCTCACGTCCAACAAACAAACAACCTACCAAAACACCGATCGCTAAGGGAGCTGGAAGGGGAAGAAGCTCGAGGTCCTGTTCCGAGCCAATCTCGTTGGCGTCCCGAGGGAAACCACTAGAAGAAGACTAGGACGTTGAAAGAGAAGCTGAGATATCATCCCGAGCTCTCCATCAACTCATCTACATCGACTACATCTACTCAGGAAGCACTAATGGCGACCTCAAGCAATGGTATAAGATCTATCCTACCAAATTCCGCATTATTGATCAACATGTGATTAGACTATTAGATCCTGCTTGTTCATGTGCTATTAGACAACTGCAACTAAGATTTTCACAAGTAACAGATGCATATTGAGGACCCGGTGTGTCCGAGGACCGGTGGATGATCGCTTCCTGGTGTGCTGAGTGATTGACAACGTGGTGTGGATTGACGTTTCCCTTGGCTCAAGTATTGCAGGTGTAGAATGCGGCTTGGTTGCATTGGTGCAGGTGAAGAACAGGCGCGAAAGGTCTTAGCCATGGCGGCCTCCGAGGAGCGGAGAGACAAGTAGGCTTAGTTCGAGGGACCCGGTGGCCAGATGGATCAAGTGCGGTTCACATGCTGGCAAGAACGAGCAAGGGGACGTGGTTCCGGTGCGAGGTAGCGGCTCACAACCGAAGCTCGTACGCGGACGTGAAGCCGGTGCAAGGTGGCGGCTAATGACCGAAGCTTGTACGCGGGGTTTGGTGATTTGGCCACAAAATCATCGGTGGACGGTTTCCCTTGGTTTGGGCCTCAAAACCAAGGCCGAGGACTCGACGAGGCGAGTTTGGGCTGCTGGGCCAAGAGTGGCTGCCAGGGGCGGTTTAACCGCCTCCCCCTGGGCCGGCCCAAAATCGGCGTCGAGGAGCTTTTATCCGGAGGACACGCAGCGTGATTGCAAGGCTTACGTCGGAGGGAAGCTAGCTTGCGGTGGAAGGTGTCCCAGCCGGAAAATATCTGAAACCAAATGTCAAATTTGCCCCTGAGGGGTATGTATCACTTAGGGGTAGTTTAGTCTTTAGAGCACCACCACTTGGACTACTAATAGGCCCCCTAGGGCATGGTGGCTGCCATCTCTCTAGTTATCTCTTTAGTTCTCTTTGGTTTCTGAAGGACCGATTAGGCGACCAGAGAGGGGGAGTGAATGGGAGCCGATAAAAATTTCTCTCACGAATCCGGCTACTCCCAACTCAACTCCAAAGCCTACCAACCGATCTTGCCAAGATCACGTAGCTACTGTGAGGCTACTGACCCTAGGAACAAGATCAACACAGCGGAATACGAATCGAACAAATCCAACACGAATCGAACGAAAACCACACGAATCACCAACTCTCAACCAGGGGCGGTTGCACCTCTCTCCAGGGGCGGTTGCACCGCCCTTGCCTGTCAGGGGCGGTCACACCGGTATCCGAGGGCGGTCGCACCGGTCTCGCCAGACAGCACGGGAAAAAGGTCAACTCGAGAACGGATCTCCCAAACGGCTTAGAGTTTTGAGACGAAACTTTGGGTAGATGATATACACCTCAAGGAGAGGCTATGCCCCAAAAATCTCGGCCTCTAACTCCCTAAAACTCCGGGAATTTCAAATCTAGTGAAGAACACACCCTCCACGAGTTCATCCCGAAAACTTCAAATCTAGACCGATTCTCGGCGTTTGGGGACAAGGGATCACCAAGAAAAGAGGCACAAGGCACTCATGCGTGATTCCCCCAAAGAAATCCGAGAGAAAACGGGCTAGAAAGTAAAGAATGAAAATCCCCCAAAAATGGCTCCGAAAATACCTCCGAAAATGGGAAAAAGAAAAGGAGCTCGGGAAATCAAATCATGGCACAAAGATGAGCAGCACAAACTCCATCACATAACCATGAATTCACCTATACAAAACTAAGAAAGATTAAAAGTAGTTCTAGGTGAAGGGGATGAAGGGAAAACTAGTTCAAAGGGAAACCAAAGAGAAAACTAGAAGAGATAACAGCCACCACCCCTAGGGGGTCTATTATATAGTCCAAATGGTGGTGCTCGAAAGACTAAACTACCCCTAAGCGATACATACCCCTCAGGGGCGAATATGACATTTTTCGCGAAGATTTTTCCGGCTGGGACACCTTCCACCGCAAGCTAGCTTCCCTCCGACGCAAGCCTTGCGATCACGCCGCGTGTCCTCCGGATCGAAGCTCCTCGACGCTCACGGGCGACCTGCCCAGGTGGGACCGGTCACACCGCCCCTGTGGGGCGGTTGGACCGCCCCTGGCTGGCAGGCCGGGCCGTCGCTACGTCGAGTCCTCGGTCCTTGGTTTTGAGGCCCAAACCAAGGGAAACCGTCCACCGATGATTTTGTGGCCAAATCACCAAACCCCGCGCGCAAACTTCGGTTGTTAGCCGCCACCTTGCGTCGGCTTCTCGTCCGCGTACGAGCTTCGGTTGTGAGCCGCTACCTCGCACCGGAACCACGTCCCCTTGCTCGTTCTTGCTAGCATGTGAACCGCACTTGATCCACCGGCCACCGGGTCCCTCGAACCAAGCCTACTTGTCTCTTCGCTCCTCGGAGGCCGCCATGGCTAAGACCTTTCGCGCCTGTTCTTCACCTGCACCAATGCAATCAAGCCGCATTCTACACCTGCAATACTTGAGCCAAGGGAAACGTCAATCCACACCACGTTGTCAATCACTCATCACACCAGGAAGCGACCATCCACCGGTCCTCGGACACACCGGGTCCTCAATCTCCCCCTTGATGAGTGCATTGACAACACACACATAGTAACCATAGATAGAAAGAGAAAATAGAAAAGAAATCGAAAACAAGACTCAAGCAAGTGACTAAAAGCAAAGACAAGCCGAAACAAAGTCACTTCGCAAGAGAAAGCTCCAGAAACGCCGACCCTTCAAGAAAAGCGAAAGGGCTCAACACCATCGGCAAAGAAGCAAAGCACAAAGCACAAGTCACAAATCTCCAAATCACTTCTCAGAACACTCAAAGCACTCCCCCTGCAAAGATGCAACTCCCCCTGAACAAGTGAACTTGTGCGTGCGAAAATGCATTGACAAATGGATCAAATTCCACAAAACCACGTGCCACTGCACAGGGCCGGTTGGACCGCCCTGGAGGGTCGGTTGCACCGCCCTTGCTCCAGGGCCGGTCACACCGCCCTGCCCAGTGCAAGGCAAAAAATGCAAGTCACAAAAAAATGCTCGTAATGATGTCGTTTCAACTCGAAAACCTTCCATAAGTGCCCAGCAAGGTATTCCAATGCTCAAACTCTCCCCCTTGTTGACAATGCACAAATCAAGGCAAAAATGCAAAAAATTCAACTCTAGGCTTCTCAAATAGGCAATGAGCGATACAAGTTAGAGAACAGGCAAACTAGACAGGTCACAGTATCATAAGGGCATTGCCGTCAAGAAAGTGAAGATATATAGCCATTTGACAAAGCCATGATCAATTTGTGCAATTTTTTCAAAAGTTTCACCTCATGAGCAAAGTCCTAAACATGGACCATTTGAGCAAAAATAAACTTCATCTCACCAAAATCATGATAGAACAAGCATTCTTGACAAAAGATCATTATAAACGCCCAAAATCTATCTCATGTCATGTCAAAGAACGGAGCCATGTGTTCACTTCTCATGGGAGACTTCTCCGGCAAACAACATGCAACCGCTTAGCACCCATGTGTGCAAGTGTGTGCAATGGTGGAAGCATAGAGACATGAGCATAAATATATTCAAATAAATCTTTTCTCATCTTTCTTCTTTCATGCATAGACATCTCATTTTTCAAGTTTTTCAAATTAAGCATGGTACATGAAATGTCTTTGCGACAAAAAGAAGCTTATGCTCCTCCATGAGATAAACATGGGCCAAACATTTACAATGACAAAGATCTTTGACCCAAATGAAAAGAATATCATCCTAGCATGACCTTAAGCAAAATATAGCCATTTCGGCTCAAATAAGACATGCAAAGGCATTTACTCATGGGTGAAAGATTTAAGTTCAGTTTATCATTTTAATTCAAAAAGAGACTATCTCAAAAGAATATATATCAAAACCACCAAGAGCATAGCCATCCATACAATCAATCCCTAGCCAGCCTGCCTAAACTCTAAGATGTAGCAAGTTGTAGCAATCACTGCATATAGGAGAAGCTCATCCTAAGATATGATACAAAAGATGAAATCAAGATACAAAGGCAAGAAAAATGTACATCAAGATACAAAGATGGTACAATAGTATACATATGCTACAAGAGAAGCCTCCAAAACTCAGCTCAGAAAACCGCACACACACCAAGTTCTCCTCGCAAGCGGGTGAAGGTAACTTGGTCAAGTGGTTTAGTGAAAATGTCTGCAAGCTGGTTTTGGGTAGAAACATGGGCAAGCTCAATATCTCCTTTCTCCACATGATCTCTCAGAAAGTGGTACCTCACTTCTATGTGTTTGGTTTGGAATGAAGCACGGGATTTTTGGCTACGCTTATGGCACTGGTGCTATCACAAAGAAGTGGAACATAGGACATGTCTAAGCCAAAATCTCTCAAGGTGTATGTGATCCAAAGCAACTGAGAGCAGCAGCTAGCAGCAGCAACATACTCGGCCTCTGTGGTGGATTGGGCTACACTAGACTGCTTGCGAGAAGACCATGACACGAGAGACGAACCAAGAAACTGACACTGACCAGAAGTAGACTTGCGATCAACACGACATCCAGCAAAATCCGCATCAGAAAAACCATGAAGTGCAAGAGTGGAATCGGCAGAATACCAAAGACCCAGCTCAGGAGTAAACTTGAGATACCTGAAAATCCTCTTGACGGCCTGACGATGTGAAGTCCTCGGTGAAGCCTGAAAACGAGCGCACAGACACACGCTGAACTGTATGTCCGGCCTCGTCGCCGTCAAGTAGAGGAGGGAGCCGATCATGCTCCGGTACTCCTTCTGGTCCACTGGTTCTCCGTCCTCATCCGCATCCAAAGTTGTAGTCGTACTCATCGGCGTAGTCGTCGGCTTGGAGTCGCTCATGTCAAATTTCTTGAGAATATCCTTGGTGTACTTGCTTTGGTGCACGAACGTCCCATCCTTGGTTTGCTTGATCTGCAGCCCGAGAAAGAACTGCAACTCTCCCATCATCGACATCTCAAATTCCCTGCTCATATCATCTGCAAACTTGGCAACAAGATCATGAGAAGAGCCACCAAAAATGATATCATCCACGTAAATCGGAACGATTAAAAGATCATTGCCATTTCTCAGCAAGAAGAGCGTCTTACCAACCTTTCCCATCACAAACCCCTTGCTAAGCAAGAACCCTCTCAACCTGCCATACCACGCTCTGGGTGCTTACTTTAGGCCATATAAAGCTCGGTGGTGTTTGTACACTCGGTGTGGGTATCTCTCACTCTCAAAACCCGGGGGCTGCCTCACATACACTTCTTCCTCGATCACCCCATTCAAGAAGGCACTCTTCACGTCCATTTGGTACAATTTGAACCCTTTAGCAACTGCAAATGCTAGAAGGATCCGAATTGCCTCCAAACGGGCAACAGGAGCAAATGTCTCCTCATAATCTATCCCCTCCTGCTGCGAAAACCCCTGAGCAACCAACCTCGCTTTGTTTCTCACAATCTCACCACTCTCATCCCTCTTGTTCTTGAACACCCACTTGGTTCCTATGGGATGGCAATTTGGAGGTGGTTCTACTAACTTCCACACCTGATTTCTCTCAAAGTTTTCAAGCTCTTCATGCATGGCATTGACCCAATCAGAGATAAAGCGTGTCCAACATTTTTGGGCTCAAAAGACGCGACAAAAGCAGAATGAGCATAATGAGAGATGTTCTGTGACCTCGACCGTGTAGTGCGTTCATCCAAGTTCCCGATGATCTTCGAAGGTGGATGATCCCTTTGTACCAGCCGGGGAGCTTCTCGCCTCGAGATTGCCTCCCCCTCAACATCAGCTTCCACTTGAACTCGATCTGGAGCGCGACTCGACGAAGGTGTAGCAGAGGGGCCGTCGTCGAACGTCGTGGTAGTAGTGGAAGTAGAAGGTACACGATCTCCACACGGTGCCTGAATTTCCTCATCATCTTCATCATCAGGCTGTTCTTCCTCAAAGATGGGCTGTCCCAAGTCATCATCACCTGCACACTCAAACTGACCACGAAACGGAGGCCGCCTAGCAAACTCACGAACAGCTGAAACACCGCGACTAGCAACCACAGGAACTGTGCGCACAAAGGCGTCGCCTCTCGGCCAGGGTGAACGAGACATAGGCACACTACGAGAAGAGTAGTACCTTTTCCTGTTCCCCACCTCCTTCTCTCTTCTCACCTCCCTCTTCTTCCTCCAACAAAACTCCTCAAGGTGTCCATCCCTTCCACAATGCTCACAATGGAAGCGGACTGGCTTTGGCTTTGGGGTTTCTCTCGGCTGTGCCCTCTCTCTCGGCTGGTAAACCCCACTCCTCACAAAGGTCACTCTCCTCTGAAAGTTCTCTGACTTAGGTGGAAACTTGGGAGGATCTGGAGTGGTGTCAAGCTTGTTCAGCAGGTGGTTTGGTTTAGGTGTGAAGGTGTTCTTGAGAATGACTTTTGGTGGGTTTGTGGGAATGGGAGATTTAAGTTGTGCTTCAAGTGAACTAATCGTGGTGCGTGATTCAAGCAACTGAGCATGCAAAGCAGGACAAGAAGTACAAGCACCTAGCAAAGATGACCTAGACTTCAACTCAGCAAGCTCAACCCTAGCACCCTCTAGTTCATCTAATCAAGTCATGTGTTTCTCCTTAAGCACAACAAGATCAGCAATATGCACATCACAGAACGAGCATTCAACCTCATCAGACACAAGAGGAGCATCCTTCAACACAGCAATCTCAGACTCAAGCTTAGCTGCTCTGTCCCTAGACTCGCAAAGCAAAGACTCAAACTCCATAGCCTTCTTTCCAGTCTCAGAAAGCAAGGTCTCAAGCTCAGCCACTCTATCCTTGGACTCTCCTAGCAAAGACCTAAACTCCCTCTTCTCTTTGTTGGTCTTCCTAAGCACATCATCACGGTTATCGACCAATTGCTCTAATCTAGCAATCTTCTGACGCAAAGAGGTGGGATCTGTCAATACCTCATCCTCGGAGTCGGAGTCGTCCTTGCTCTTCACGGAGTCGTGCGCCATGGTGCAGTAGTCGACGGCGGCGAAGGAGATGCCGTTGAAGTTGCGGTTCAAGCTCTTCTTCTCCTTGCGGTGGCCGCGGTCCTCATCTTCACTGCTTGAGCTTGACGATGTGTTGGTGGAGCTTGTGTCGATGTCGCTCGCATCAGCCACCATTGCTCGAGATCTGTGCTTCTTGTGTCCACCATGCTTGTTCTTGGACCTTCTCTCGTCCTTGTTCTTGTTCTTGGAGCGGTACTCGTCCTTGGGACGGTGCTTGTGGTCGTCTCGCGGGCGGTGCTTGCGGTTGTAGTCGTTCTTGATCTCCTCGGGGCACTCGGCGATGAAGTGGCCCATCTTCCCGCATCTGTAGCACGTACTCCCCGCACGCCTCGAACCCTTGCGGTTCTGGTACATCCGCTCGAACCTCCTCGTGAGCAACGCGAGATCCTCCTCGCTCAGCACCTCATACTCTTCATCTGGAAGGGACACAAGAGAAGACAAAGCAAAGTGTCTAGGAGTGTTAGCATGTCCATATCCAGAGCCACCGACTAGAGCCAGACTATGGGGATCAGTCGGACTCTTAGCCTTGGCAAGCAACTGTCTGTCAACCTCAGAAGGACTTCAACTTCGAGAAAAGCTCATCAACAGAAAGAGTCTCATAGTTTGCCGACTCCATGATCGCCTCAACCTTGGCACCCCACACGGATCTATCAAGTGCTTGCAGGAGCTTGATAGCTCGGTCATGATCCGAGTATGGGAGCACGGTAATGTTGGCTTTCATGTTGTTGACAATAGAAGTGAAACGCTGAAACAAAGCATCAACCGACTCTCCAGGCAAATGAGCGAAATTCTCATACTCTCTCCTGTACATCGAGAAAAGCCTAGCCTTGACATGGCTATCACCACCGTGGGCTACCTTGAGCTTCTGCCAGATCTGGCTAAGCTAGGTCCTCGCCCAAAACACGCTCAAACTCCTCGGCAGACAAAGCACGGAACAAGTAGTCAACAGCTCGGGCATTCGCCTCAAATCTATCCTTTGCATCCTGGGCATCTAAGTTGGTGGGATTGACATAGTTTTCATCTTTCGTCACATCCCACAGCAACTTTCCTTTGCCTCGCAAGAAAGCGCCCATACGCGCAACCCAGTTCGGGTAGTTCTTCCCATCGAAGTGCGGAGGCCCGGAACCCCGATCTTGGTACGCCATCTTTGGATCTTAGACTGGTTAGAGTCGCAAAGACCCGTAACCGGCTCTGATACCAATTGAAGGACCGATTAGGCGACCAGAGAGGGGGGGAGTGAATGGGAGCCGATAAAAATTTCTCTCACGAATCCGGCTACTCCCAACTCAACTCCAAAGCCTACCAACCGATCTTGCCAAGATCACGTAGCTACTGTGAGGCTACTGACCCTAGGAACAAGATCAACACAGCGGAATACGAATCGAACAAATCCAACACGAATCGAACGAAAACCACACGAATCACCAACTCTCAGCCAGGGGCGGTTGCACCTCTCTCCAGGGGCGGTTGCACCGCCCTTGCCTGCCAGGGGCGGTCACACCGGTATCCGAGGGCGGTCGCACCGGTCTTGCCAGACAGCACGGGAAAAAGGTCAACTCGAGAACGGATCTCCCAAACGGCTTGGAGTTTTGAGACGAAACTTTGGGTAGATGATATACACCTCAAGGAGAGGCTATGCCCCAAAAATCTCGGCCTCTAACTCCCTAGAACTCCGGGAATTTCAAATCTAGCGAAGAACACACCCTCCACGAGTTCATCCCGAAAACTTCAAATCTAAACCGATTCCCGGCGTTTGGGGGCAAGGGATCACCAGCAAAAGAGGCACAAGGCACTCATACGTGATTCCCCAAAGAAATCCGAGAGAAAACGGGCTAGAAAGTGAAGAACGAAAATCCCCCAAAAATGGCTCCGAAAATACCTCCGAAAATGGGAAAAAGAAAAGGAGCTCGGGAAATCAAATCATGGCACAAAGATGAGCAGCACAAACTCCATCACATAACCATGAATTCACCTATACAAAACTAGAAAGATTAGAAGTAGTTCTAGGTGAAGGGGATGAAGGGAAAACTAGTTCAAAGGAAAACCAAAGAGAAAACTAGAAGAGATAACAGCCACCACCCCTAGGGGGTCTATTATATAGTCCAAATGGTGGTGCTCGAAAGACTAAACTACCCCTAAGCGATACATACCCCTCAGGGGCGAATATGACATTTTCCGCGAAGATTTTTCCGGCTGGGACACCTTCCACCGCAAGCTAGCTTCCCTCCGACGCAAGCCTTGCGATCACGCCGCGTGTCCTCCGGATCGAAGCTCCTCGACGCTCACGGGCGACCTGCCCAGGTGGGACCGGTCACACCGCCCCTGGGGGGCGGTTGGACCGCCCCTGGCTGGCAGGCCGGGCCGTCGCTACGTCGAGTCCTCGGTCCTTGGTTTTGAGGCCCAAACCAAGGGAAACCGTCCACCGATGATTTTGTGGCCAAATCACCAAACCCCGCGCGCAAAGCTTCGGTCGTTAGCCGCCACCTTGCACCGGCTTCTCGTCCGCGTACGAGCTTCGGTTGTGAGCCGCTACCTCGCACCGGAACCACGTCCCCTTGCTCGTTCTTGCCAGCATGTGAACCGCACTTGATCCATCCGGCCACCGGGTCCCTCGAACCAAGCCTACTTGTCTCTCCGCTCCTCGGAGGCCGCCATGGCTAAGACCTTTCGCGCCTGTTCTTCACCTGCACCAATGCAACCAAGCCGCATTCTACACCTGCAATACTTGAGCCAAGGGAAACGTCAATCCACACCACGTTGTCAATCACTCATCACACCAGGAAGCGACCATCCACCGGTCCTCGGACACACCGGGTCCTCGTTTCTCCTTTGAAGTAGTTTTTCCCCTTCATCCCCTCCACCTAGAACTATTTCGAATCATTCGTAGTTTGTATAGGAATTCATGGTTTGTTGATCGAGCTTGTTCTGTTCATCTTTGTGCCATATTTGAAGCCACGAGCTCCCTTTTTCTTTTCCTATTTCAGAGGTATTTCGTAGCTATTTTGGGAGATTTTTTGTTCTCACTCCTAGGGCATTTTCTCTTGGATTTTCTTTGGGGGATTCACATATGAGTGCCTTGTGCCTCTTTTGCTGGTGATATCTTGCCCCAAACGCTGGGAATCGTTTGGATTTGATGTTTTCGGATGACTCGGGGTGGATGTGTTCTTCATGAGATCTGAGATTCCGGAAGTTCTAGTGTGTTTGAGGCCGAGATTTTTGGGAAATATACTCCACTGAAGGTGTACATCATCTCCCCAAAGTTTCGTCTCAAGAGCTCAAGCCGTTTGGGAGACCGCTTCAGAGTTGAATTTTTCCCGAGAGCTCCCAGGCCAGGCCGGTTAAACCGCCCCCCCCAGGCGTTAAACCGCCCTAGGGAGTTAAACCGCCCCTGGTTGGGTAGAAAGGTTTGCCCTCGTTTCGGTTTCGTTTTGTTTCGTATCGATCGATTCGAGTTC
>CM027125.1:5079764-5245394 GCA_015476505.1 Urochloa ruziziensis | reverse complement strand
CCTTCGGATTTGGCGCGAGGGGTCACTTTAATGCTCGACCTTGTTTCCTTACAGGAATGGCAGAAAGGCTGAGGGGGACTTTGGAGAGCATGATCCGAGGTCCACCTCGAAACGTCAAGTAGGAGGCGTCGGAGCGCGCTGGCGATCGGAGTCGCCTAAGGAGCGCAGGCGTGCTCGAAGCTCGAAATGAAGCCCATCGATAGGGAAGAAGCCCGAAGGCCCTTCGGAATCAGAAGCCTTAAGTCTTCTTCGGAGCCTAGATGGGCCCCACAAGATAAAGCGCAATGATGATGTGTAAACCCTGTAATACCCCAGAATATTCCCGAAATCCGACCGTTGCACCAGACGAAAGTGTAATTGCACATGAAGGTGGTTCACCTCCCCTATAATAGAGGGGTTCCTGTAGCTGATGGGACGGTTAATGATTATTAAAACATCAATTTATCTTTTGAGTTATTAGTTTTCTCGCTTATTCATAGTGTGTCCGAAGGGTAGGCACCTCTCCTGCCTCCCTTCGGATATCATTTCGAGGTTGTTGGTGACGGAGTCCAGTCCGGGGCCCGTCATCCACCCAATAGTTTTTGGTGCCCACCTCGTGGTTTTTCCCGCAATCACAAAATGGCACAAACAAAAAAGAAGGCACCGAACGCGGCCTCGGTAGCCAACACAACCGAAGCCGCAACTGGTCAAACCAGTTTCGATAACATGGCAAACGGAGATGCAGGCAGCCGAGCATTACTCTGCAGACCATTTCGGGCTCCGAAGTAGATGAAGTCAAAGTCGAACACACCGCTGACGGGAGCTAGAGGGTAACCTCAAGAGATTGGAGTTTCAGCAGAAGACATTGCAGCCCTCTGAAGGGTGCAAGAAAGGGTGTTTAGGGCTTCGGAGGAAGCATGTCGGGCTGCAGCAGCAGCGCAACAAGACGGCCCTCAGAGATACAGACGAGGTCTAGAAGGCAGGCGAAAGACAAAGAGCAGCTAACCACTGAGCAGCTCGATGCACAAAATAGAGTAGAGGCGCTGAGGGAGCAGCTACTTTGACTACGAGGCTTTGCAGGCAGCAATTTCTCTGCAAGAAGAGAGCATTTGCAGAGGCTTGCAGCAGAGAAGAAGAAGAGGCTTCGGAGGGCATGACCGAGGCTCAATGTGGCAAACCATTCAAAGCATGCAGCGCCGCATCGACGACCTGCAGAACAACATTCAAGAAGATCGGAGCAGGCCTCCGCCTCAGGTACCAATTATCGTCCGAGACATCATAGCCGCATGCCAGCAGTGGTGGGGCCGCTTGTCCACCGAGCTAGGGGCAGCACCATTGTCTCGAGGTTCAACGCAACAACTTTGCCCTCGTACGACGGAGAAACGACCCAAAGGAGTTCCTTAATGAAGTCCGAAAGTAGTGGTAGAGTCAAATGGGGTGACTCGATCCACAAAGGCGAAAGCTTTGGTCTTGCTTTTGAAGGGCGCAGTACAATTCTGGACATCAACCTTCCGAGGGGGCAGGTTAACGCCATGGTGAATAGTTTGAAAAACCAACTATATCAAGCTTTCGAGGCATGCAAGCTGAGGCTTACACTCGAATGATTCATGATGTCGTGTGTCCAGAGGTGACAAAGAATCTTTGCAGCAATACAGGCATCGTGTGGTTAAGGCTCGCGGTAGGGGTCGAAGGTGAAGGAAGATAGCATATAGACTACACTATTGCGGTCTTCGTATTGGCCCTTGCCACGAATACCTCGAAAGGCATAGGCAAATACGGTCAGGGAGCTGTTCGAAGTCATGCAAGAGTATTGCAAGTCAAAAACGAAGGGTGATGCCGTCGAATTGAGGCCATCAACACACAAAAAAACAGAGGGACAGTCAAATCAGCAGAGGCCATGCAATTGAAAGGGGGATCAAGGCAAAACGTAAGACCAGTAAACAATGTCTCTTCCCAACCTCCGGAGCAATTTGGCACACAACAAAACAGCCAACATCAACAACAACCCTCGGGCAGCAGAGGGGAGAGAAGCAATAGAGGACAAGGCGGCCGTGGTGGCCGAGGGGGGAGATTTCCATGGTGTTTCTTTCATGGCAAGATGTAGGGCATAGCACTCATGAGTGCCCTCATGCCCAGCAAAAGAAGAAAGGAATTCGAGGAGGAGCAGAGAGGTAGCGCAGATAAATCTAGGTTGGAAACTTAATTATAAAAGCCATAAATCTAGGTTGGAAACTACAAAAGAAATTTTAACATATTTTAAACGTGATAATGAAATAATAATTCGTAATTTTGATATGTATTGATCAAGATAAAAATCCTTCTCTCTCCATGCATGGTTCTAAAAAATTCTTCATTCATGATGGAATCATTAGACCTTAAAAAATCGAAATCAAGGCTAAATGATGGGAGGATCTTATGCTCCTATTAGTAAGTTAGGCCAAAACTTTAGGCTAAATCAATGTCCAAATGTCTAAACCACATCATGGATTAAGCCTTAATATATGGAACAAACTTAAAAATTGGTATAGGATTAGCATAGACATACCTCCTATAGCCACTAACTCTAAGGAAATTAATAAGAAAACTACCCCATCGCTTTTCTTTTTTTCAAATTTTGGCGGCACCTTCCCTCTTACGGCGGCATGTGCTGCACTGTCCATGGTTGGTGGAGAAGAAGGTAGACCGTTATTGGGGATTTCGAGGGGCGGTGAACTTAGTGAATCACCCGTGGAAATAGCTTTCTAGGGGCGTGAACGGCCCCGAGAATCAATCAATTTTCCAAGGCAGTCGGTGACTAGTGATATGACCGCCCCTTGTGGGAATACTGAGTTCCAAGGGTAGTCCATGGCTTGGTCCGCCCATGGAAATCGCTTTCCAGGGATGGTTTGTAGCATGGACTACCCCTGGAAATCAATTTAAAGGATCATGCTACTGCTACAGTACACATAAAAGGAAGCTGAGGCTTATGCAGAAAGCAAATCACTATATATCCACGTTGTTTTTCCCTTGGTGTCGCCTATGCCAAAGTAGTGTTCTCGCCGCATCATAATCAATAAACTTGCAATTTGGCTTTCCCACGTGAGTATGCTCTACCATGAGAATGACTACAACATTGACAATGGCCGCAGGAATTAGAAATTTTGGATTATGTTCTATGTATTCCGACATGATGGCCTGGAACTTTTGGAAGATGATGAAAAAATTAAAGTGGGGACTCGGAGCAATGGAGGGATCAGAGCACTTGGGTACGGTTTAATCTCATTGCTGCCTCAAGTAGGTACACCAGGTGTGGAACCGCATAATCCCGTGGGCTCTCCGAATTTATGTTCTTACATAATATTAGTCCGCTTCAAAAATTATTGTTCGTATTTAGATCGATAATCAAATGGATATGGTTGGAGAAAAACACAGAGAAAAAGCTTAAGGTGCTCACACGGAACAGCACTTTTTCTTAGACCAGCTATACATTGTAGTTTATTGCAGACATAGTAGTCGTTTTATTGCATTCACTACTACAAAAACCATTTTTCCAGACACTTCACCTTCTTTTTTTACATGCGATTACTTATCTGAACCACTTGTGAAAATCTTTGGAAAATTTTCTTTTGTATCTTTTCAAATAAGTTGAGTTTGTCTATAAAATTTGTGGAGAGATATATCTTGTCCATCCCTATCTATGATAATATTTATAAAAGGAAAAAGTCCATTTTTGGCCATCCAACTATAGCCTCAGTTTAGTTTTGACTATTGAACCGCAAAACCAGGAATCTTTGGCCACCCAACTCTTAAAACTGTTCATATTTGGCCATCAGACGGTTTTGGTGGGTGGTTTATGATGATGTGGACGCCAGGTAGCGATGGGACCCTCGTATTTAACACAAAACCCCCTGGACAAATATCACCCTCTCAAATAACACCAACCTTTTTACACAAAACCCCTTAGAGTTTTTGTTTCTTTTAACTTAAGGTCCTCACCTTCTTCAACCTCCGGTTAAGGTCTCCCTCCTCCTCTCTCCGGCGCTGCTCCTCCATGGCAGCGAGGAGTTGCAGCTCGCCGCCCCCCATCGACGCGATGACCACTGTGGGATCCACCGCCACTATCAGCCTCTCCATCGGCGAAAGGTGCAGGAGAGACTAGCAGCCGACATTGGCGGCAAGCAAGGCAAGGCAGCCATAAGTTGTGACGACGGCGGCCAAAATCGGGCGAGGGCACCGTAAATTGAGGTGGCTACGAAGCAAATCGAGCGAGGATGCCATGAATCAAGGCACCGGGGGCGAAAGATAAGAGGCGCGTCTGGATCTCCATCGGGCTGAGCACGGGCCATGGCGGTCGGCGAGGAGCCGGACGACGCACGACGGGAGAGGGTGCGGGGCTCGGAGCAGCGCGGGCACGAAGCTCCGCCGAGGGGCGAGCAACAACAGCGAGGGTGGGAGCAGCAGCCCGAGCAGGATGCCATGGCCGAGTGGCGGCCGAAGCGCCATGGCCGAGGCCGGCGGCGTCTGGAGCAGGGGCAGGGGCCGGCGCGTGCACAGGGGTATCCGACGGCGGATGCGAGGGAGGGCGTCCGCCGCAGGGGAGGCTGGCGCTAGCGCAAGAAAACCGTCACGGGAGAGACCAGCGGCGGGCCGTGGAGGGAACAGAGAGGGGGGAGAGAAGAAAGAGAGAGAGGAGTGAGGAGGGCTGACAAGTGGGCCCCACTGCCACATGGCGTCTACATCAGCAAAACCACCCGCCGAAAGCACCCAATGGCTAAATATGAACGGTTTTGGGTGTTCAGTGGCCAGAGATTTCTGGTTTTGAAGTTCAATGGTCAAAACCAAACCGAGGTAATATTTGGATGGCCAAAAATGGACATTTTTCTTTATAAAATGTTTGCAAATATTTTTTACCATAGGCACTTGGAATGTACAACATTATGACAACTTTTGTTTATACTTCATCGATAAAGATATCACAATGGTGTACATTCAAAAAATGCATAATTGAAAAAGGTTTGTAAATTTTTTATAAATTTTACTAGAGATGGGGATGGGTATAATATATCCCTCCGCAAAGTTTCAAATCCAAACTTAACTTAATTCAAACTGTAAAAAAAGATAAATTTTCCAAAGGTTTTCACAAGAGGCTCACATAAGGAACTCCCGAGAAAAATCCATTTTCACAGGCAGTACCTAATGAGGACCTCCTGCGATAGTCATTTCCTGCAAGCTTCAAAAGGATAGGTCATCCTATTGCCTGACAACCAGTTCTCGAAGTACGGGTGAGATCACCTGTTTTGGGATGTTGGGCTGATAGTTTAAAATTTATAGCGAGATCTTCTAAAATTCATAACTTTTTCATACACTACTGAATGTGTTATATGAAAAAATTTAACTCTCGATGACATCTACAACTTTGTAGTTGAAATTTTTAATTGAAGTCATGTTAATGCTTAAATCTCATTAAGAACTAATTTAGCATCCGTAACTTATGGGGCTCAACTTATTTCATCATGGCACGTTGGAGTACCTAGCACCCAAAAATAATAACGTGATAAAATGATAATTTGTGAGGCAACTCATATTCAGGTTGGACGAAACATGAAATTTTACAATAGTATAGATTGGCTAATCGATTTAGTATAGTAATACTATGGTGAGCTGATATTATATACAATGCTTCAGTTGGCTTCTTTACCAAGACAGGGAAAGTGTGCATGTGTGTGGTGGTGTGTGTGTTGTGTAGAGTTCACATACTACAGCTTGTACACTAGGAGTTCAGGCTAAAAAACAAAGCGTGTATCGGTTATAAAATTCGTAGTGAGACTTTGTAAAACTCATAACTGATTCTTGCAAAGATGGATGTGGTACGATTTTTTTTTTTTTTGCTCCTAATAAAATGTATTACTTTGTAGTCGCACCAACTATTTCATTGGACACCATCTAGATGTTCAAATATTTATCCAAATATTCATGTAAAAATGGTTAAATTGTACACATATCCCACTGCAGTCAAGAATCTAGGTTATGGTTGGATGGTTAGTTTATCTAGTGTCATGGGTTCAATTCTTAGGAACCAGGGGAGGGTGCTCGGGTGGGATGGTCAGTGCGACCAACTCCGGAAACAGAGGTCCCGGGTTCGAGCCCCTGATTAGGTTTTTTTTTTTATCGGATGTCTCCGAAGAGACCCCCCTGATTAGGTTTTAGTCACGAAGCTGGAGGGTTATCCCAGCCTCTGTCCTCTTCTTCTAATTCTTATGAATCACACATGCATAAAAAGTTTTGTGAGTTTGGATATAAACATTACGATACTAGAACCACAATCCTATGTAATTTTTGCACTAGAATACTAGTTTTAATATTAGATAGTATTACAAAAAATCATCTGTAGGATCGAAACCCGGGATTGAATGATGGCAATAAATCGCAGCAGAAATTTTTACCCTAAAAAACAAATTCTGGATGTCCACTAGAACTTGTGTCACTTTTAGACCGTAACTCCTTAAATCATCAAACTTGGTCAGCAAATAGGATACGAAATTATGCAACTAACCAAACCAGAATTACATCAATTGGAGGCCTAGAAATTGAGATATAAATAAATCAAGCAGACCCTATGGGATGATGACGAGAATAGTTCAAACCCTAATTTTGTGAATAAGCAAAATCGGGTCAACCAATCTAACTTTTCAGATAAATTGTGTAATGCCCCAGCACAGTTTTGGACGAATTACAACAAGCCTAGTCACAATGGTCAAGAAATTAACTGAAAACCAAAACCGAGCATGCAAATCATTAAGCGAAGAAGGGAACAAGATTATCGACACATCAACTTATAAAACTGATTTTTATATGAAGTGGTTTTTATTGCATATAAGATGTATTCAAAAAAGTGCCTAAACAAACATCCATACAAAGATGTCCGTGAGATGCGACCCTAGATGGTTCATCTGTTCTCTCTCCAAAAGACAGAAGCGCCGCCGGCTCCTGCTGTGTTCTCGTCGCGCGTCAGCCAACATCCAAAAGCCTAACGCACGGCAACTCGTCTCTTCCTTTTATTCCCAGGCCGACACAGGCCATGTGCCTATCCTACTTGGCCAACATCTGGGTCCACAGCTGGTCCATGATCAACCCACCAAGCAGCAGCTTACCGTGTCCTACGCGACCACATGAACCCCACCAAGGCCAAATAAGCCAAGACATGCATGCAACGCATGCCCTGAGGCCATCCAAGCATGCTCAACCTTGCGCATCACGATTAAACCACCTGGACTCCTGTACGCTCCACTTGAGCCACTAATTAATAATTAGCCAAGCTTAATAATTAACTAGCCCAATCCACGTGTATGAATGCAACACTTACACATGTCCATGTCCACGCCACATCACAGTGACGCTGTCTGCAGCAGTTCATGTTTCCACGCACAACCCGCGTGTCCACGTCCCATGACTAACCATCACGCCATGCCTCCGATGCTGTGTAAACTCCATATGCACTGTTATTTAGCATGAACGTCCCGCGTGACATCCTCGACAAATAGGATCTCAGTTCGTTCATGAAGTCCCGAAACCTTAGTTCATCCCCTCCTAAACCTAGTTCCAGTCCGTCACCGACAACGTTCTGCCTCACACAACACCTGCACATGAACAAACACACAACCGTGTTGGAGCACAAGTCAACGACTTGACTCTAGATCACTCCACGTAACACCACTCCCACGAGCGTATTACATCTATCTCAAAATATCTACACTACAATGAGTGTATTCAAACAACATGCCACCACATGCATATCCAAACACGCCACCACAAGCATATCAAGCAACACATTAGTACACATGCACATCACCCTATGTCATTATACTAATCATTTTGCAATGCCAGTTTTAATATAAACCAATTTTTCAACACACATGATCTCACACCATCTGTGATGTTCGTTACTGCAAACGGTTTTCGACCATAACCATAGACGGTTCTACAGAAAATTGTTCTAAATAAAGCCATCTGTGATGTGCGTTATCACGTCAAAGCTATTCTGGGTAATTTTGTGTGCAAAGTAGTAGTGCATTGGAGGTAACAAGAATCCATGGCGAACTATATAGGAAAATCAGGTGCGAAGGAATTCGGAGACCAATTCTGGCAGACTCTGAGAAATTATTTGTTGATAGGGAAATCCATGGTGAACTTGATACGTAAATTTTGTTGACTCTGAGAAAAAATTTATTTCAATTTACCCTTGGTGTTATCTTTCCCAGAGAAGAAGTCTCCACGCACTGTAAACATTCACTTTGGCTCCTCCCACGTGAGTATGCTCTGCCATATGAGTGGCCACCACATTGCCACTGGCAGCAGGAACTAGAAATTTTGGCTTATGTTTTATGTATTCCGGCATCCGTGAAGCACATGCATACGGCTTACTCTTGTGTCTGTCTCAAGTAGCTACACAAGGTGTGCAACTATTTAATCCTGTGAGCACTTGGAACTTTCTGTCCTCGAATAATATGAATCCACTTCAAAAATAATATTAGTGCATTCTTATATAAACACCAATATATTAGAATCCAGAAAACAACAGTATTGATGTATGTGCAAGTTAGGGAACCACCTCTTAGCTAGTTTGATGTTACAAGTTAGGCCTGCTTGTTCCTCGCAAAAAAAAAAAAAAAAAAAAAAGTTAGTCCTGCTTGTATGCAACAGCAGATCGGATGTTTCACTTTCAATATTTGATGAACATTTAGATGGAAGGTTAATTAGGTAATAGTATTCACGAACCAAGCCCAATTTAATTTGATTCGTTCAAGTTCATTCTTTTGCCAGGAAGGCAGGCATGCATGCATACAATGGGAGTAATGTAATCATTAGCTTAATCACTATGTTAATTTTTAGAATGTTAATTAGGAAAAATGGACCAAATAAAAATGTGATCCTTTTCGTCTGCATATCTAACTGGTAACCGGCCGCTATATATATACTAGGTCACAGCATCCCCTTATTGCTATCCCAACTGACCCAGCTCAATCATCCTAGTGCATCATCTTATCCCGATTCAAGGCAGCAACTATGGCTACCACCTCCACCGAAATGACAGTAGATGCGACCTCGACAGTGTATGACGTCCTGCAGCAGAACAACTTGCCACCAGGCCTCCTACCGCTTGGAGTGCAGTCGTATATGCTCCACGCAGGTGGCGCTTTGGAGGTTACCCTCCCCGGCGAGTGCAACTTCTCTCTAACGATTGCTGGAAAGCAGTACAAATTTCGGTACGGAAGCAGCGTCGGCGGGATCATCAAACCCGGGTCCATAAGCCGTGTATACGGTGTGAGGATGCAAGTGGAGTACGCGTGGCTCGGGTTCAACCAAGTCGACCGCGCCGGCGACCAGCTTAAGATCCAGCTCGAGACGTCCACGCTTTCGTTCCCTGTCAGCGCCTTCTCCCAGAGCCCCCACTGCAACTGAGGCTCCGGTCAACCTAGCAGTAATGTAAGGCAATAAGCAGAGACACGCCTCATGTGCGTCCTTTCGGTTTTTGTGATGCCTGTGTCTTGCATGCTTCTCATATATTGTATTCGGTGTGTGGTTTTGTGGCTCTCATATGATTTTTAGTGAATATGATAATAACTTGGTCTGAGCTAAATCGTTGCTTCAGATTTGATTGTCAATTTAATCTGTTTGATGCAATGACAATGATTATTACACACCTGCCACAAAAATAAAATAACAATATTAATTAATCATTTTGATCAACTTGTCCATCAATCGTGTGCCCGCAAAGGCTAGTAATTTTAGATCACACATGAATAGGTTGTTTTTCACATAATAACTAATTGTTTGAAATAAACCTGTTCATTTATTTTGTAAATATAGATGAATTTTTTCATAAACTGAAAACTTACTATCTCCGATATTAGCAGTATCGGCAAAAGTTTTACAGGCAGGGGCTAGATATTTGCCATAATGCTTTACCTTTCTATATAGAATATGATTTCCTGAAACAGCAAGCGATACAATATTTTCTAACATGGACGGTATTTTAGTTTTTTTCCAAGTGCTGTATGTGGGCTTGATGGTGTTCTCAAAATTTGTACATTTACTTCAAGTTTGATTCTATACAACGTTTTACTATATAATAACTTTTCATGTATGATGAACTCTGGATGTTATTAGCTTCTAATACAATTTGTGCCGGATCCAAACTAATTATTTGAATTAAACATGTTCGTATATTTTATAAACTAGCAGAGATGCACGTGCCCAGCACGTATTTTTTCTAATAAAACAGAAGGTGCTAACTATCGTGCAGGAGATAGAAAAAAGCTGCTGGGTGTGACATGTGGGTCCTGGCTAGTGGGCAGGTGGATTCTATGCTAAGGGAAGGGTGGATGGGAGAAACACTAAAAGTCTCACTCTTTCCAGTATAGATATAGTTGAAAATATTTCCATAAACTGAACACATCCCATCTCCGACATTAGTAGTGTAGACAATCGCTTTCTAAACAGGGGCTAAAGCGAATGGCAGCATGGCCAGCTGGCCAGTAGCGCCCGCCGCAGGGCCTCTTTCGGGAGGACGTGGGTTTGATCCTCCCGGGACGAAATCTAGGGAAAAAAACCCTCGTCTGCTGTAACACCCTAGTTTGAATTTTGCTAGGATTTTAAAATTTTCTAAAAAATTGTTAGAATTAATTAGAAAGTGTGTGCAATTCTTTGAAAATAAAATTATTTTCTAAATATAAATCAAACAATCATACGTTATAAGGACTCGTTTGATGCATTCATGTTGTAATGCATAGTTTTTGTTGCGTGGAAAATAAGTTTGAGTTTAAAAATTCGATTACGATGTGAGTAAGGATTAAATCTGTTTTTGAAAAATCTCCAAACCTTCCTAAAGTTCCTCGAACCAAAATCCTATGCCAACCCGAACCATCTTTCCTTACTTTGATCATTCTTGTTCCAAACTCGATCTCGTACTCAAACTAAGCCCGGCCTTTCTTGTCTTTTCCGACCCAACTCAATTAAATTTGGGCCAAGCCAAAAACCCCTGTCATCTTCCTCTTCTCCCCCCTGATCGACGCCAACATGGCATCCCTTCCCCTTCCCTCACGCTGCCCTCTCCTCTCCCTTGGCCCCACCCATTCAACCCCCAATAACCCATACGTTACTCCCTTCATCAGTTGCACGAGAAAACTGATGGTCGGCCCTCCCCCTCCTCCTCCTCTCTCCCTCCATGGCAGCCCTTCCCCTTCACCTCCCCTCCCTGCTCTCTGTAAAAACGGAGTACTTTGGTTACGTACGAACCCTTTTGCCACTTCGTGCTGCGCACCATCCCCCAATACCTCGCGCCCTCTCCACTTCCTGTATGCCGCCCTCCCCATTCCACGAGAAGGACAGACCACCATGATCGCCCCTTCCACAGGCTCCACTGCCTCCTCTTCCAATCCACCCAAACGAGAGGCCCTCATCGCTATGGATCAGCTTTGCCGATGCACCCATCATCACACGATGCGAGCAGCGATTTGGAGGAGATCGTCAACGCCGACCTGACTGTACACAACCTCGTGAAGAAGATGTGCAGGCCTTCCCCCTCCCTCACCGTCCATGCAACGCAGGCCACCATGGACATCGTCGTGGACATCAACAGCAGGAGGAGTAGGACAGAGGCTGCGCACCCCCCCTCGCATGCAAGCTGTTCGCCGCCGACGCCTCTCCGAGCTCCGACCATCATGGACACCCAAGTGAGAACCCCAGTCTCCTCTCAATGTTTTACAGTTTCACATCACGATTATTCAGGCACCATAGATTGAATCCTAGTGACTCCCGACGAGGTTCCTTTACCCATCTCGTCGTTGTCCTCGCGGCCAGCCATACTGCCTCCGGTTGGCATCACGTTCCCAGGCCCGTCTTAGAGGGGGGGGTCAGCCTGATGGCCAGGGGCCCATCAGGCTGAGGGCCCATGAATCTACCAAGTATGTATAATACAGTATACCTTGCACGATCTACCATGTATGTATATTTTAGATACAATTGATCTTGAAAGTGTTCTTGAAGATTTTGCATCAAGAAATGCCAAAAACACCTTTTTAAAAAGCACTAAAGCACTATACATTTATTTGAGGTAACCATCATAGTTATTTTGCCCATTTTTATCTTCTTTGATGTACTGTAATTGTTTTATTAAAATATATACTCCGTATGCTACAAGTTATCTCTTATTAATACTATTATATACTGTAATTGTTTTATTAAAATATTAGATTGTCAGGCCCTTGGTGTCTTACTAGCCCAAGGGCCCATAAAATTTGTGGGACGGGGCTGCACGTTCCCCACTGATTCTGTGACCGGATTGGAAAACCCTTTGACAGAATTGTGCGCCATATACCTGCACACGCCCCTGCAAGAAGGTTCCGCCATAGTTGCCAAGACTCAAGAGATACTAATCCAAACGTGCTCTCTGCCCCTGCTGTTTGCACAGACGCACCATTCTGTTTTGTTTTCGCGTTCCCTGTCAAATCCTTGAAAGGTTTGATGTGCCCTTCCAACAATAGGTTTTCTTCGGTGCTCCATACTACCTTATACTGGTGTTCAAAAAGGACCAGTATAAAAGGATCTGAGGTCCAAATTAGTTGTACACTACTAGACCTTCACCTGTAGTATAAGGTAGTATAGGTCGAGTAGTATAGTAGTATAGGGGTATTATGGGAAAAAATTATTTTTAACATATGATATATTGTGGTATAGATCGAGTAATATAGTGGTATAGGGGTATTATGAGAAAAATTATTTTTATTTTTATACTCATTTGGTCCGATATATTTATTTCTTTTTACACATATGTTCATTTAGGTTAGGAGCTCCAATAAAAAAATTATATTACAGTCTAATTACAAAATTGCCCATCCCTCTATATTCCATACTACCCTATGGTAGTATGGAGCACCGAAGAAGACCTCTCCAACAAAACATTCCCCATGTAGTTGCACACCATCATGCAAGTTTGATCAATCACAGGAGTTACGGTTCTGGAGAATTGGTTCTCGCCATTCTTGCTGTCTCTGTTGTTTGCAGTCAGGCCATCCCATTTCCCTTTCACTTTCCTCGTCAAACCAGTGCTCTGATGACCGAATCCTTTAAACACCACATGCCTGTTGTAGCTGCACACGATTCCGCAAGTTGTTTCAATTATATGTTCCATAAATCCTAAGATATCGATCTCGTCAAGCCTGCTGCCCTGCTGATTACACAGCCACAATACCCTGTCTTTTTTTCTCGTTCCCCGGTGAACCAATGCTCGAAACATATCTCCAATAGGTTCAGCGAAGACGGAGTTATGGCGGCCACAATGTCCCTGTCCTGCTGCCATGTTCTACAACTCGAGATCAAACCCCCAACCAATATCTTTCTGTAGGTTTCATATTTAAATCCTTGTCATTCAAACGATGTTTGTCAGCCAACCAACAGTCGACAAACGAAATCCTAGAGAAAACCCTCTCTCCCTCGCTTATCAATCCTATCATGCCATGGTCATCTCCATAGTCTCTGGCATCCAAGTTAGTAGCGTTACAATCGGAGTTCGTGTTTATAAAAATCAAATCTTATATTAATTTGACTAATGTTTGTTCACTTGGTTTTCCAATTAAAATCAAATTAGGCTATACCTCGGTATTTCATAATTCAAGTTAATCTGTCTAATACCAATGTTTGTGTGTTTTCAACTAAAATTTCTTTAGCTCAACACGACACATGATATAATTCGAGTAGGTGCTCTCATGTAAACTTTCATTTCTCAAAATAAATGTTTAAACGGTATAAATATTACATAACATTTATAATTAAAATATGACTAGATTTATTTCGAGTTTTAATATTCAAAATTTAATTTGAATTAATTCCAACATGAAGTATTTCCCTAAAATACCTTATACACATATTTTCTATAATTTAAAATAAATGAAGCATATAGCCTTTTACCTTTCTTGTATAATGTAAATCTCTCGATAGTTGTGCTTTTTCAACCATAGCCTTGTTTTCAACGTTTCTTGTGCTCCCGCTTTAGTAGTAGTTGGAGTTAGTTAACAGTGCACTTTCTAAAATTATTTTATCAATGCCTGGTGTATTGTTCTTAGTTGTAATTTTGTAATTGTTCAGTTGAATTGTTTATGCAAAGGATCGAAGCAAGTGGGGAGCTTGGTTTTCTGTTGAGGCAAATGCCCCTTGACGCATTATAATTTGTGCCTATTTGTTTTACATCACCTAAATGTCACCTGTTATTTACTTTTGCTTGCATTAGATGTCTAAATTTACTGGGAATCCTATTTACTCAGAATCCTATAAGGACTATTTACTAGTTTTGCTTGATCATTTCTTGCTTACCCGTAGAGGTTACCTTGATGGGTAGTTTTATGCTTAGTTTGCTTAACAAGGGTGGGTTGGTTCTGAATTAAGCTTACTAATGAAATATGCAACATATGAGTTTGAGGTAATCTTTTTAGCAACATGGAACCCTACGCGACTCAAGCAAATGGGAAAGTTGTTTGGTTTTTGAGGAATGTTATGTTGGATTGCCTTAGTCGAGCTTAAACTTTGATCTATGGAGCAACCATCCATGACTTACAGTACGACCATGAGAACTAGTGGGCTATGGTTCAGTTGGTGTCATGCCCGTTTTCAGAAGAAAACAAACTATCTCATATGCAAGCTATAAACCAAGGAAACTCGCATATAATAGACAAAATAAATATCACAGCGGTGCAAGAATCATAAAGAGAGTATTAAATAGAATTATTACAATCCGAAACTCATCTCAAAAGAGATTAATAAAGTCTTCTATTTGATGCTGTGATAAACTCCACTAGGACCTCGTGGTTGCCTGGCAGACACGTAGCCTAGAACTCCTCAAAGTTGTCAGGAAACTCGTCAAAGTTCTCCCCGTCTGAACAAATCCGGGTAGGTCGTTGCAAAATGAAATAAACAAGAGTGAGCACATGCCGTACTCAACAAATGGAAAAGATAACGATGACATGCAAAGGCTATATCAAGGATAGGCTTCATGGTTAAGCAATTAGCATTTTAGTTGGTCAAGTTTTATTAAGCAAGCATAGTGAAAGTATATACCACCCACAATTAATGATTAAAATAACATATAGATGAAATAAGAGCCTCAACATAAAGTAAGATGATTTAATTAAAATTCTAATAACTTAGATACGTGAGGATCCAGGCCACTCGTGACCGTGAGCACGGCTATCATGACAGTTTTAATTCTTGCAAGGTTGTACAGCTTTACCCAGCAGAAGTGTCACCCTTTTTGGCCAGGGTTTGCAAAGCCCATGAGACACTTCCTTTGGTGAATTGCCAGGGATCCACTACGAGACCGTTACAAAGATCCCCCAACATGATTTGACTCGCATGGTTCTAGTGTCTGGTGCTCATAAACCTCCCTAATGGGCATGTACCTTAGCAAAGGCAACTTCCCAAGAGGACCGGGTTATACCGCGACTCAGTCCCCCTTGCCCTTATCAGGTAAAGTCATCTTAAGTCAAGTTCTCTAATTTGTTGGTCAAGGCTAGAGCCCATTAGCACTGTGGTTGTACGGGTGTATCCTGGGTTGTCGCTCCATGTTTCCGATTAAATTATGATCTTGCTTACCGAGGCATAACATAATAAAGTCAATATTAATTGGTTCAATTAAACAGTTGAGCGACTAAGCAAGAACTATAACAAGTTAATTAAAAACCCCAGGTTCGGGCAAAATATTTGGGTAGAGGTGGCTAGGCATGTCCTTACATAGGATTCCCAACAATATTATTAACACCTAAATGCAACTAAGGCCGAGTTGTGCATAAAAGTAGGTTTTCTGCATCGGACAAATATGATCAAGGCGACTTGCGTTCAGCGAACTCCTGTGGCTGCACAAACTCCTCGAACTCCTCTCCCGGAAAGTCTCCAAAGCGCGGGTCATCTAAACGATTCACACATGCAAGCAAACCAATAAAACTAATACGAAACAATACATCATAAACAAGAAACCAGCACAATTGTCACACATATATATTCTACACATTACAACGATTCCAACGATATAAATGAAACGACCCGAAATCCTGTTTCCGAGATTCCAAGTCTCTGCACATCAGTGGTAGTCCCAGGAAGTGGCTATCACATGCAATCCCTGTCTCAAGTGATACAAATCCATACAACAAAGAAATAAAGAGGGTAATAACTGAATTTATTACATATGTACCTGGTACAACGATTCGGCATAAGCCTGTACGAGTCCGTCAAGACTAAATCAAACATGGTAAAACATCCTGTGAAGCGATCTATGCGGAAGCGGTAGACTCCAAGCCCTCAGGCCAACCTGAGCGAAGCACGAGCACCTAGTCTTCAAACCTGTCACCTGTGTCACACCATCTACTCGAGAAGCGGGTAGGCCATGTCAACTCCCAAAAGCCGCAAACCAAGGAAGAAAAAGGAATATTTTATATGCATGGGAAATCCTATATCTGGGTGTGGAGGTTATGTAGCACAGTAGCATATCAAGGAAGCAAGCAAGCATCTCTCTGTAATCTCATCAATATCCATCTCTAGGGGTCCGCACCCCAAGTCAAGGAAGTAGTCACAAACTTGTCAGATCACCACCCGTGATCTAACCCCATCTCTCATCTACGATGCGGAGTACTCCAACCCCTCCGCATCTCAACGGCCTCAGCCAGGCTCACCACACTCGAAGGAGAGAAGCAACACAAGAAAAGTCTAGTCAGAAAGTAGCGGTAGTAAGCAGTACTGTCCATACCAGTGGACACGGACTATGGCCATAGGTTATAAACTCTGCAGAGGTTGGTACACATATGCTCACCCGTGTGCGCCCCGAAAGGTGTACAGCCAACAGGAGTTAACACCTACGACCGAGGCACTAAATTGTGGCTAAAGCTGTCCTGCTTCTTCGAGTTTGAGAAAGTCTTCAACTGTAGGTCACACCTCGCCAGTCGTTGATCCTCGGAGCTGTGAAGCCACCCTTTCAAGGAGGGTTCTCGGGCACTTTCAGTAGGCAAGCGAAGCTCTAAACCTCCATACACTGATCCTCCAATCCGCCTGCAGGCAAGCTGAATCCAAACTCTAGTCCTGGACTGAAACCGTACCCATATAGTCGGGCGGCATGTACGCAAGTAATACTGCTACTGGTGGTAAATCCGACTCGGTCCTAAATTGCAGAGAGTAGGCCTCTCCCAAAACAAGCTGTGCCTCGGTACAGTACGCGAACCACACAGGCTCGCCTCCCAACGCCTCAAACATGTGCCTGCCACGGGCACGGTATGGGCTGTTCTTAGATCCACACCGCGGCAAAGTCCAAGGCCCGCTCCCGCGAAAACCCCTCAAGGACTATACACAATACTCATCCAGAACTCACGCCAAGAATATCCCATTCCACCATAGCATCATGCATCTCATCCATAACACAAAAGCAGTTATGATGATAAAGTGAACTAGCCGGTGTGGTGGGCTAGTTCACGCATAGGTTAACAAGGAACAGGATATAAAAATAAGGCTATGCATGGTTCATCAATAAGGCGTCAAAGCATCAAACAAGTGCGCTAGCATCTACGCATGCGGGGGTCTATATGATCGAGAGTTGACATGACACCTTATTTACTGTAGTTGTTCTCCTCGTAGAAGTCCACTCTGCGTAGCCGAGGTCGAGGTGGTCCTCCGGGTCGAAGAAGTTCTTCACGGTCGTGCCTCGGTCTAGCATGAACGAGATACGCTGTGAAAGTAAATACTCGGCAATACATCTATTGCATAAAATCCAAGAACAACCAAAATAGAAGTTCCAAATAACATCAAACTAGCTACAAACAGCACGGGCTCGATTTTACGAATTTAATGAACTGGTTTCATATTTTTCTGAGCTACGAGTGATTTACTATGATTTTTCAAAGTTAAAAGGGGCTGAAAACTATTTATTAAAAAGGGTAAAACCATTTATTTAAACAGCAGGGGCTAAACTGTAAAAAGGCTTAAGGTGGAAGGACCTATTTGTAATTATAGAAAAGTTTAGGGGTTTTGTGTAAAAAGGCCACGGTCTAAACTGGAAAAGGGCATGGGACACGTGGCGGCTTGTGGTGGTGACACGTGGTGGCCTCTGGTTGTGCCATGTGTCATGCTGACGTTAGCATGACGTCAGCTTGGGAACCTGGTTGATGACGTCAGCATGGGCCTTGCTAACGTCATCATTGACTAAGTCAACGGTCCATGGACCGGGTCCACCGTGGACCATCCCCTCTGGTCCACCATGGACCGGCTCGCGGGATTTGGTACGGCTGCATACGCGTGTGGCCTCTAAGTGTCTGCGCGGCGAGCGGTGGCGGCGACGGCGCTGGCAAAAACTAAAGCGGAGGGGCGCGTCGGGCGGCTTACCGTAGGGCGGCGTAGCGGTCCGGAGCCGGCTCGGTGATGGCTTGCGGAACGGCGGCCTCCCCCTACACGGCGTCAGGCGGCGGCGTTGAGCTTGGGACTTCGGTGGTGGCGGCGATCTCCGGCTCCTCGTGGACAGCGGAGCTCTGGCGTCTTCGGCTTCTCCCCTCCACGAGCGGCGCCGGCTTCTTCTCTCCTCGAGCGGCGCTAGCTTCTTCTCTCTCTTTGAGTGGCGGCGCCTCCCTTCCTTAGACCGATGGCGGTGGCTTGACTTCCTTGGCCCGGACGGCGACGAGCTCCCTTCTTCCTCCTCTCTGCGATCTCCCCTTCCTTTTCCTCCCTAGCCTCTCCTCTTCTCCTTCCTTCTTCCCTTCCCCTTCCCTCTTTTCTCCCTTGGCGGCTACTGGAGGATGGAAGGGCCAAGGCCCGGTGGCAGTGAGGAGAGGAGGCCAGGGGTCTCTCCTTTTATAGGCAGGTGGCGTCTAGGGTTAGGGGTTGCGTGAGCGCCCTAGGGCACGGACGCCGAGGGGTAGCAACGTCCTTTCCCCATCGTGGAAGGTTCCAGAGAGGGGGCACTAGGGTTTGTGGCTTGCTTAGCGGCTAAGGATGCTGCGGTGGCGGCCTAGGTGGCGAGAATGACGCGACGTGGCCGAGGTCGCGAGGCGCGGGTGGCTGGCGGCGGCGAGGCGGGACCGGGTCGGCGCTAGCTGTTATGAGGTGGCGGAGGAGGAAAGAAGATGAACAGGAGCGGCTGCGCTGATAGGCAGGACCCACCTGGCGGTGAGAAAACGAGAGGGAGGCGTGGCGTGGGATGCTGGGCTGGTTAGTGGGCCGGACAAGCGTGTGCCGCGAACTGGGCTGCAGCGCGCGGGTGAAGGCAGGGTGGTTACGGGCCAAAAGGCGAGCTGGGCCGGAAACGAGGTTGCGGCCCGCAGTAAGGTTTTCTCTTTTTCTTTTTCCCATTTGAGTTTTGTTTTAGGTTCAAGTTTGAACTAATTTAGATTTGAATTTTGAACTAGTTTCAAAATTCAAAGCTGCACATTTGAGATCCAATAAATTCCAAATAAAAAGCCAACTCACACATGCATTCATGAACTTATTTTTAAACAAGTGCTCCAATTTTATTTACTAAGAATTTGAGAAGAGAGAGTTATGCCTTAAATTTCAAAGGAATTTTTATGAGTTGCACAACACTATACAAAATTTGAAATTTTTGCTAATTTTTATTCATTCAACTTATTCAATTTTTAGGGTCGTTACAGTCTCCCTCCTCATGAGAATCACGTCCTCGAGATTTAGGCTAGTTCCTCCTCCTGCTCGAACAGCTGGGGATACTCTTTTCTGAGGTCTGCTTCTTTTTCCCAAGTTGCCTCTCGCTCATTGTGGTTGCTCCAAAGGACCTTACAGAAGGGAATTGAAGTCCGTCAGGTTTCTTTCTCTGCTCTGGCAAGAATCTTCACCGGGTACTCCAAATATTCCAGAGTGTCCTGCAAATCCAAGGCGTCAGTGTGAACTGCCTCTTCGGGAGTTGTGAAACGTGAAACACTGGATGAACTCCTGCTAAGTTCTTTGGTAGCTTGAGCTTGTAGGCCAACTTCCCAATCCTCTTGATGATCTTGAAGGGTCCAACAAATCTGGGGGCCCACTTTCCTTTTACATGAAACCTCCTTGTTCCTCGAAGTGGTGACACCTTCAAGTATACATGATCACCCACTTCAAAGCTCAACTCCCTTCTTCTCTTGTGGGCATAGGTCTTTTGCCGGCTCTGAGCGATTTTCAAGTTCTCTCGGACTCTCACAACATTTTCTTCTGCCTCCTTAATCATGTCAGGTCCAAGGAGTGTTCTTTCTCCGACTTCTGACCACATCAAGGTGTCCTGCACTTCCTGCCATAGAGTGCTTCAAAGGGTGACATCTGCAAGCTTGCTTGATAGCTGTTGTTGTACGAGAACTCTGCATATGACAAACTCTTCTCCCAATCTGATCCATAAGTCAACACACATGCCCTCAACATATCTTCCAAGATCTGGTTGACTCTCTTGGTCTGCCCATCAGTGTGTGGGTGGAAAGCTGTGCTGTAATCAAGGTTAGTCCCAATGGCTTTGTGTAGACTTTTCCAGAACTTAGCCACAAATTGAGATCCTCTATCGGATACAATGCTCTTGGGGGCTCCATGCATCCTCAAGATGTTCTCCACATACAATTCTGCCATCTTGTCGACTCTGGTCGTCTTGACTGGTATGAAGTGAGCTACCTTGGTCAATCTGTCCACAATTCACCCAAAAGGAATCGTTTCTTTTCTGTGTTCTAGGCAGACCAACAATGAAATCCATGGAAATGTTCTCCCACTTCCACATTGGAATCTCCAAAGGCTGGAGTAATCCGGCTGGTCTTTAGAGCTCAACTTTCTCTCTCCTGCATGTATCGCAATGTGCCACATAGTCTGCAACATCTTCCTTCAGGTTCTTCCACCAGAACCTTTCTTTCAAATCCTGATACATCTTCGTGCTTCCTGGGTGGATTGAGTACTTGGATTCATGGGCTTCCCTCAGGATGAAGTCACGAGTTGCTTGGTCCTTAGGCACACAGATTTTGTCTTTCAGCCAGACAGTGCCCTGCTCATCTACTCTGTAGCCACTGAGTTTATCAGCATGCATCTGCTCGATAAGAAACTTGATCTCAGGGCAATCTTTTTGAGCTTTGCGAATTCTACCTTCCAAGTCATATGTAACTTGCATCTCATGAAGTTGTCCTTGCTCTACGATCTCCAACTGATACTTTTCCATTTCCTCATGTAGCATCGGCTGCTCTTCCTTCACCATCAACATGTTGCAATAAGCTTTTCAGCTCAACGCATCAGCTACAACATTCGCTTTCCTGGGGTGGTAATGGTCTCCAAATTATAGTCTTTGATCAGCTCTAGCCATCTGCGTTGCCTCATGTTCAACTCTTTCTGAGTGAAGAAATACTTGAGGCTCTTGTGATCAGTGTAGATGTCACACTTGTTTCCCATCAAGTAGTGCCTCCAAATCTTCAAAGCATGGATCACGGCAGCTAACTCTAAGTCGTGCGCAGGATAGTTTTCCTCATGTTTCTTCAGCTGCCTAGAAGCATAGGCGATGACTTTACCTGCTTGCATCAGCACACATCCCAATCCTTATCGGGAAGCATCACAATACCCCACAAAGTCCTTCTTGACATCTGGTAGCGTCAGCACTGGGGCTGAGGTGAGCTTGTCCTTTAGGGTCTGAAAGCTTTTCTCACATGCTTCTGACCACTCAAACTTTGTATTGTTCTTCAACAGCTCGGTCATTGGCTTGGCAATCTTGGAGAAGTTCTCAATGAATCGCTGATAATAGCCTGCCAATCCCAGAAAACTCCGGATCTCTGTCACACTGCTAGGTTTCTTCCATTCTGTTACTGCTTCAATCTTGGTTAGGTCTACGGCTACCCCTTTGCCTGATAGCACGTGACCAAGGAAAGCCACTTCCTCCATCCAAAACTCACATTTGCTGAACTTGGCATAGAGCAGGTTTTTCCTCAACTTCTCCATCACAATCCTCATATGCTCTTCATGCTCTTCAGCAGTTTCCGAGTAGATCAAAATGTTGTCAATGAAAACCACCACAAACTTGTCGAGTTCCTCCAGAAAGACCTTGTTCATCATGTTCATGAAATATGAAGGAGCATTTGTTAGTCCAAAGGAAACGACTGTGTATTCGTAAAGCCCATACCTAGTGGTGAAAGCTGTCTTGGGAATGTCCGACTCCCGGATCTTCATTTGATGATATCCCGACCTTAAGTCAATCTTGGAGTAGTACTTGGCTTTTCTCAACTGATCCAGCAAATCATCAATCCGAGGTAGAGGATACTTGTTTTTTATTGTCACTGAGTTCAAGGTGCGATAGTCAACACACATCCTCTGAGAACCATCCTTCTTGTCTACGAACAAGACAGGTGAAGCCCATGGCGATACACTTGCCCGAATATAACCCTGATCAAGCAATTTCTTTAACTGGGTCTTAAGCTCTTCCAACTCCCCTACTGCCATCCGGTACGGTCACTATGCTACGGGACCAGTTCCTGGAATCAGATCGATCACAAACTCAATGTCACGGTCAGGTGGCATATCGGGTAACTCCTCTGGAAACACATCTGGGTACTCGTAGACAACCGGTATCTCCTCAAGGATCTTCTCAGCCATAGCACAAATCATATGAGTTGTCCGAGGGTAGTTAGGAGTGAACTTGATTCTCACTCCATCGGGGTGTGTCAACTCCACAAAGCGTGGGTCACAAGAAACTATCCCCTTATGTTTTGTCATCCAATCCATCCCAAGTATCACCTGAATTCCTGTGGACTCTATAACTGTCAAGTCTGCTGAGAAGACCAGCTGCTCAATGATAATACACACTTCTCTGCACATCTGCATACTTATTTTCTTACCCAAGGGCAAACTTGTAATAATAGGCCTTGGTCTGCTGAGAAGAAGGAGAGACCTTTGCTTGGCAAATGTGACGAACCGGATTTTCGTAATCGAGAATCCGACTCTCTGTACCCTTGTGATAGTCCCTGGATCAGTAGCTATCATGTACAGAACTCATCTCAGCATAATATCATAGTCATACAAAGAATTTAGATTACAAGAAGGGTTTTACATCCATACCAATATGGAAATACAAGTAAAGTAAAAGCCTCACGGGCTGAGCGACAAGAGGAAATCCTGCGTAGCGGTAGCTAGGTCTTCGAGTCTTCATCTTCAATCCACAGGCAACCTTGAGCGAAGCAGCGCTACCCATCTAACACATTCGGACTTGAACACCAAGTCCTGACCTGCAACTCACAAACTATCCCCAAGGAATGGGATAGGTTCACGTCACCATCCGTATGCAAGCTTTAAGTGGCCTATATTCTAAAGGGTAGAAGTATATCAAGGAAAGGCTCGGTTTTCCTATGCAGTAGCAGCAAAGTATAAAATACCATCATCATCATCCCATCTATATCACAACAGCACAGGCTATTCTGGCGCACCAGACTCCCATCTCAACCTCACCACCATCACCTCTCGAGTTGATGGGGAAGCTTCCGACCCTCCCCATCTCAACGGCAAACGCCGGACCTTAACTTCAACTAGTAGCTCTCATCCCAACCTGTAGTTTTAGAAGAGGGGGAGATAGAAAGTCCCAAAACACTAATCAGACGAAGCCAGTAAACAGGAGGTGTCCATGACCGAGGACGCGGCTATACGTATAGATCATAACTCTGAAGAGTGTGTGCACCTGGACCCACTCGGGCTGCGAGGCGGTGTACGGCTACCTCGAGACGCAACCCACAACCATGACTCCCTAACCGGACAGTACCAGCCTGAATTCCCAGACAAGGACTCGAACAAGTAAACCCGCACGGTCCGGGATCGTGAGTCTCTAGCACCACACAGACGCTGAGGGGTCTGGGAAACGAAGGGCGAGAATCGTCGGGTGCTGAACATCCCGAATGTCCCATGGGCATGCTCAGAAACCACCCAATCCTACACACTACTCCCTCAGAACTAGTACCACCGAGAAAGAGAATGGCTGGAACCCCTCCCATAAGGGTAAGCGGTGTGCTCGTGAAAAGTCTTGTCACTAGGTCCAATCCAACTCAGGCTAAGTCAGAGCAAGCAAGTCCCCAAATGCGTATCCACCACCGTGGTCCGCGAATCGGCACCCATTATAGGTATGGCCGCCCAACGCCTCAAAACGCAGTCTCGGGAAGTTGTCCAAATACTTCCCATCCCCGACCCGAAGGTCGGTTAATGTCTGCTCACTCCAACCGGGGGTTCGAAATTCTCCAAGTTTTCCCACCCAAAATACTCACGCCAAGAGGTTTTAAACCACCACTATATCCCACACATGCAAGCATAGCAACCATATATAGTAGTGTAATAGGCAATCAAGGAATCAAGATAGATAAACAGGCTATGCGGGCTCACCATCATCTCATCAATCCAATAGAAGCGCTAGCAATTCTACTTGCAATGCCTAATAGGTAAAAAGTATCAGATGGGCGTGAACCTGGAGTTACGTCCTTAGCTTCGTCTTCAGCGTAGTCGACGTCGTCGAAGAAGTACGGGTCCTCCGGGGATCCTATTGGACGCAAATACAAATAAACAACGACATCTACTAACAAATGAACTCCAAATAAGAATCAATAGAGATCCAAATAACAGCAAACTCTATTCTATCGTGTTCATCATGATTTTAGAAAAATACTGAAACTGGTTTCATATTTTTCTGAGCTACGGTTGATTTATTATGATTTTCCGATGTTTAAATCCATTTTCAGGATTTATAAATCATTCCGGAAAAAGAAATAAAAGTTAGAGCACAAGTTAGCAGCTGGGGGATGTTAACTGCCGGCTCGGGGTTATACAGCGAGGCGGGCTGGCGAAGGCAGCGGTCTGGGGTTGGTGACATCATCACGGGCTCTGATGATGTCATCGTTGACTTGGTCAAAGTTTGACTGGTCAACGGTCAAAGGGTCAAGGTCTCGGTCAACGGGTCAAAGGCTACCGAGTCGGTCAAAGGGTCAGCGGGTCCACATGTCAACATGCGGGCCCAGCGGTCAGGTGGGTCCGGGCTGACAGTCAGTGGGTCCCACAAGTGGGCCCACGGTCCTACGGTGCAAAAGTCATGTTAGCCACGTGGCAGTCGACTCGGCACCGGGTCGGCGCCACGTGTCGGGCATAGGTGGGTCGACTAGGTTTGCGTGACGGTCACGTGACTAAGTTGCGGACGCTACTTGGATAGGTCAAGGGTGAAGGGCGCGATTTTAGGAACCTAACGCAACTGGTTTGGCATTAAACGGAGCTAGGATAGAAAAGATATGAATTTTCTAAGGTTTAACCCCTTTTAGATATTAAGAAAATGGATTTATAAAAGAATAAACCCATTTCTTAAAAGTCTAGGGGGCTCTGCGCAAAACTGCCAAGGTGGAAGGGCCGGTTTGCAAAATCAAGGAAGGTCAGGGGCTTAGGCGCAAAAGTTCCAAGGGCTAGATTGAAAAAGGGCCGGCCAAGGGCTATTCTGCAAAAGTGCAGAAGGTGGAAGGGTATCTTTGTAAAACCGAGGAAGCTTGGGGGCCTAGCTGCAAAAGTGCAGGGGCCGGTTTGAAAACAGCCGGCGGCTTTGATGACGTCATGGCTGACGTCGGCTTGCCACACGAGATTCGGTGCGGCTTAGATCTCTATGGCTTCCGGTGTGGCTGCGATCGGGTAACGACACGTGGTCGGGATCTGGTGCGGCCGCGGGATCCAGTGTGGCTACTGGCCTTGCGGCCGGGTGTGCGGCCTGGCCCCGCTCGGCGCGGCGGGGGCTCGATGGTGGCGAAAAGGGCGACGGCGGGCACCGGCGGTGGTTAGGGCGGTTGGAGGGTTCGGCCTAGGTGGCTAAAGGTAGGTCCTTGGCCTCGGTTTTGCACAGCAGCGGCGAAACGGCGGCGAGCGAGTTCGTGAGCGGAGAGCGCTCGACAAAAGGTCTCAAAGGGCAACAGACGTGGTAAGGCAAGGTCTAGGGCGGTCCTACGCGATGGCGGCAGCTGCGCAACACGTCGGTGTCGGTGATATTATCTCCGGCAGTCTTCCACGGGGTAGCCCACGGAAGTGATTTGTAATGCAGGGAAGATCGCAAAGATCGGAAGCAAGATGGTTAGGATGGACAGACACAAGGGTTTATACAGGTTCGGGCCGTCGACTTGACGTAATACCCTACGTCCTGTTTTGGGGTGTTGTATTGCGTGTTGAGTTGTTGTCTCTTCTTTTTGAGGGGGTCCCTGCCCGCCTTATATATCGGGGGGCAGGGTTACAAGTCGGTTTGTATCCGATCCTATCTCTAAGAATCCTTTCTTCTTTACAATAATTCCTATTCCAACTAGGACTTCTCCTTCCAGATCCTTCCTCCGTGCGCCGACTTGTCCCGCACGTCTTCAGGTCCAGAACGGTGGGCTGGGCCGCCCCCTTTTGGTGGGCTGCCAGGCTTGCTCGTGAGGTACCCGGGTACTATATCCCCCACAGTAGCCCCCGAGCACTTCTTGACCGATCGTTGGCTGTAATTGATCCGTCTTTTCTTGCATGATCCGAGTGCTCCCAAGTTGTTTAAGATCTCATCCGAGTGATTATGAGGAAAATCTGAGTGGTTTCGAGGAAGATCTGAGTGCATGATCAGACGCTCCTAAAAACAATTCTTCAATTATGGCCATAGTGAGGGGAAGGAGTGCTCTTTTTTCACGACGCGATAGTGAAGTGAATACACTTAGCCCCCGGGCTTTGGGCAATTTTAGTATGAAATTGAACAAAGGTCTTCAACCTTTATCCATTTATATCTTGATCTTCAATGGTGTGCACCTCCAGGTGCACCCATTGGGTGTTGCCCCCGAGCCTTGAGCTGAATAGAATATTCTGGTCGAGGGTCAAAAATAAAATATTATGAATCTCTTCTTGAACTTAATCCATCAATGGTGTGCACCTCCAGGTGTACCCATTGGGTGTAGCCCCCAAGTCTTGATACGACTCGGCACGATCGCGTCAAGACTCTGAAAGCCATGAATTCTGACTGAATTTCTCAGCCCCCTTGCCTCTGGGCATGGATTTTAGATAATCTTTTCCTTCTGGGTCTTTTTTGTTTCCCCTTTATAAGGATTCTATCCTCAAGTTCTTTGAACTCGGCATGACCCCCAAGTCGTGTCCCACGACTCAGCTTGACCATATGGTAAGCCACCTTCTCGCAAGATTTATACTTGTCAGCACTTGACCCAGACTTCTGAGCGAATTTAGCGATAGTATCGCATGCCTTACGTTAAAATCAATTGCAAGGATGCAACATTAGTTGCAAAATCAAGTCTGGCCGTCGACTAATTTTAGCCTCACGACCGAGTGGTTTCTGCCCCTGAACACTAGCTCAGGAACCCACAAATTTGTTAGCGTAACAGAACCGAAAGGTCGTGCTACATTTCAGCCCATTTAGGCCCACTACTCCCGCAAAGTCCGTTGTTTCCTAAGGAACCTAACGGTTGCTTTACGGAAGGCGAAATATCGCGAGATATCGCGACTCCTTACCGCACCTTTGAATTCAAAGCGACGGGACGTGCCTGCGTCGGTTGAGTTCCCGAGACACGCATCGCGCCGCGCGCGGGAGGAACGGTTCATTCCATTATAAGCCATCTCCGCCGCAATCTTCTTCCTTTACTCGCCATTTGCCTTCCCAGCGCTCCAGTTCTCCTCCGCGCGCAAGAGCAAACCCTAGATCCACTCCCGCAGCTTTCCTCCTCGATCTTCAGCCCCCGCTCGTCGCCATGGCGCCAAAGAGGAAGGAAGCCCCGAAGCGAAAGGAGAGGTCGCCGGGAAGGGCCCGGTCGTCCAAGGCCAAGGCCACCGTCGAAGTCGCCGTGGATCGCGCCGCCGAATGGAGGGAGTCGATCACCACCACCAGGCGCCTCGAGCAGCACGTCGTCGACGGCATCCTCCCCGATCAGCAAACCGCCGAGTGGCGCGCAGCCGCCGGTGAGTCTTTCCCCACCCCAAATTCCTCTGATTTGGTGGTGTTTGAGTCTTTCTTTCTGCGCGGTTTTGGCGTGCCCGCGCATTCTTTCCTCCGCGGGCTGCTGCACTTCTATGGGATCAGTCTTTGCGCACTGAATCCCAACTCCATTCTTCACATCGCCGTCTTCATCAACTTCTGTGAGGCCTATCTTGGGATAGAGCCTCACTTCAATCTTTTTCTCCATCTGTGCGTGACGCGAAAGAGGAAAATCGAGTAGTAGAAATAGATGAAAGATGAAATCAACTTTATTGATAACTCATTATAAATCTGCCGAGTCGTGACTGGGGTTGAATACCCTCCAAAATCACTCGGAAAAATATATCTAAACGAAAAAAGATAAATACATAACTGAATCAGGCGTAGAAACGCTGTAAGTGCTCGATGTTCCATGGATTTGGGATGTCTACGCCGTCTTCCGTCATGAGGCGATATGAGCCTGGGCGACTCACTGACTCGATGATGTATGGCCCTTCCCAAGGGGACGCAAGCTTGTGCGCGCCCTTGGTGTCTTGCTTCCTCCTCAGAACCAAGTCGCCTGCTTCAAAGGACCTCTGCTTAACTGATCGATCGTGATAACGTCGCAGGACCTGAGCGTAACGCGCGGCTTGAATCTGGGCAGCCAATCTCTTTTCCTCGATGCTGTCGAGGTCTTCAATGCGCGCCACTTGCGCGTCGTATTCGTCATAGAACTCCACTAGGGGGGAGCCGTATGCGAGGTCCGTTGGTAGGATAGCTTCCGAGCCGTAAACCAGAAAGAACGGGGTTTGCTTCGTGGCATGACTCGGCTGGGTGCGCAGCCCCCAGACTACAGCTGGCAACTCCTTGATCCATCGTCCGTCATGTTGCTTCAGCTGCTTGAATATCCGGGCCCTGAGTGCCTTGATTATTTCGCCATTGGCTCTTTCGACTTGGCCATTGGCCCTTGGGTGCGCCACGGATGCAGGGCATAGCTTGATGCTCCTCTCGCTGCACCAGTCTTTAAACTCCTGCAGCCACGAAGTTCGTACCATTATCTGTGATGATACGATTTGGGACTCCAAAGCGGTGGGTGATGTCGGTGAAGAACTCGATGGTCTTGGCTGCCGTGTGCTTTCTGACTGGTTTCACCTCAATCCACTTGGTGAACTTGTCAATAGCTACAAGGACATGGTCAAAACCACCAGGAGCCTTTTTGAACGGACCAATCATATCCAAGCACCAACAAGCGAAGGGCCAGGACGCTGGTATGGTTTGCAGTTGTTGTGCGGGTGCATGTATTTGCCTTGCAAAATACTGACACCCTTTGCAGCGCCGCACGATGTTTTCTGAGTATGCTACGGCAGTCGGCCAGTAGAAACCAGACCGGAAAGCTTTACCAACAATGGTTCTAGTTCGCCGTGATTGCCACAGATTCCTTTGTGTATGTCTGTCAAGAGCTCTATACCCTCTGTGCGAGTTACGCACTTTTGGAGGATTTGGGAAGCTCCAGATCGACGATACAACTTGTCTCCGATGATGACGTAGCTTTTGCTGCGCCGCACGATTTGCTCGTGGAGCGAGTTTAGATCTTTGTCTTCCGCGACCTCTGCGGGCAATATGCCGCTGTCAAGATAGTCGATGATCTGGGTCCTCCAGTCCAACTCTTCGTCTACCACTAATGTGGCTGACTCCGGGGATTCTCCAACTTGTTGCTCCGCGACAGTGCCATCCGGGTTTATCTTGATAGATGGTTTGACAAGATCTTGTATGAAAACTCCGGGTGGGACGCCTTCACGGGTGGACCCCATCTTAGCGAGCTCATCTGCTGCCTTGTTATGGTCGCGCACCACGTGATGGAACTCTAAGCCATAGAATTTCCCTTCCAGCTTCCTAATTTCTTCGCAGTAAGCGTCCATCTTCTCGTTGGTCCTGGACCAATCCTTATTTACCTGGTTTATGACCAGGGCAGAGTCCCCCCGTACCATCAGGCATTTGATGCCCAACGATACTGCAATGCGGAGACCGTGCAAGGCTGCTTCGTACTCGGCTGCGTTGTTGGATACTGGGAACATGATTTGAAGGACGTATTTTAATTCCTGTCCACTTGGAGAGATCAGGAGTACGCCTGCGCCGCCTCCTTTTATCTGGAGGGAGCCATCAAAGTACATCTCCCAGTACTCAACTACCTCGTCGTCGGCTGGAGCTTGGTTTTCTGTCCAGTCTGCTACGAAGTCGGCCAAGACCTGAGACTTGATAGCAGTACGTGGAACGAAGGTTATGTGGTGGGCAGCCAATTCTATTGACCACTTGACGATTCGGCCGCTGGCGTCTCGGTTATGGAGAATTTCCCCTAAAGGATTTTCGCTCACCACCGAGATTGGATGGGCCTCGACGTAGTGCTTCAGCTTTCTTGCTGAGATGAGAACTCCGTAGAGTAATTTCTACACATGGGGGTAGCGTACCTTAGATACGGTCAGGACCTCGCTGACGAAGTAGACTGGTCGCTGAACTTCATATGCGTGTCCTTCTTCAGGACGCTCGACCACTAGTACCGTGCTAACCACTCGGGGAGTAGCAGAGATGTAGAGGTAGAGCTGTTCTCTTGGTTGAGGTGGGACGAGGACGGGAGGGCTCTGTAGGTAATCTTTGAGTTCCTGGAAAGATCGCTTCGCCTCGTCATCCCACACGAACTTGTCCTGCTTCTTGAGCAGTTTGAAAAACGGCAATCCGCGGACGCCGAGTCGTGATATGAAACGACCGAGCGCTGCCATGCATCCAGTAAGCTTCTGCACATCCTTTTGACAGGTTGGTGGTAGCATCTTGGTGATGGCCGTGATCTTTTCGCGATTTGCCTCGATCCCGCGGTTGCTGACCATGAAGCCGAGTAGTTTACCTGAGGGTACTCCGAAGACACATTTTTCCGGGTTGAGCGTCCACCGGAATACGCGCAGGCGTTCGAAGACCTTTGTCAGATTCCCTATCATGTCCTCGGGGTTCATGATCTTGACCACGATGTCGTCGATGTAGGCTTCTACTATGTCTGGGATCAATTGATCCAGACATGCTTGAATCGTCCTCTGATAGGTTGCGCCTGCGTTCTTCAGACCGAAGGCCATTGTGTTATAACAAAAGGCACCAAACGGCGTGATGAACGCGGTCTTTATCTGGTCTTCCAGCTTCAGGCCTATCTGGTGATAGCCTGAGTAGCAATCGAGAAAGCAGAGCAGGGCGGAGCCTGCCGTGGAGTCAACGACTTGATCGATGCGGGGGGGAACGAAGGGGTCTTTAGGGCAAGCTTTGTTGAGATCTGTATAATCAACGCACATTCTCCAATCATTATTATTCTTTTTTCTTACAAGAACTGGATTAGCTAACCAGTCGGGGTGGAACACCTCCTGAATAAACCCGGCCGCTAACAGCTTTGTAATCTCTGCCCTAATCGCCTCCTTGCGGTCCTGCGCGAATCGACGAAGCCTCTGCTTGATCGGTTTGGCAGTCGGATTGACCTTCAAGGAGTGCTCGGCAAGTTCCCTTGGGACACCTGGCATATCGGATGGTTTCCACGCGAATATGTCGGCGTTTTCCCTTAGGAATTTGACGAGCACTTCTTCCTATTTGGGGTCTAATTCTGCCCCGATGATGGCCGTCTTCTTCGGGTCGTCCAGGTCCAGAGAGATCCTCTTCAGCTCCGTCTCCTTGCTTGGCGCGATGGCTTCTCTTGCTGGCTTCTTGGTGGGGATCTCTAGAGAGTCCTTGTCCACCTCCTGTGATGCAGCCAGTACTTGCTCCATGCGCTTGGACATGTCCAGGGCAGCTGCCGCGTTGAGGGTTTCCTGTTCGCATATGTATGCGACTCGGATGTCCCCCAAGACGGTAATTACGCCTTTAGGTCCTGGCATCTTGACCTGCAAGTAGACGTAGTGAGGAATCGCCATGAACTTGGCGAGCGCCAGCCTCCCAAGGATGGCGTGGTATGCAGTTTCAAAGTTCGCCACCGTGAACTGCATATGCTCGGTCCGGTAGTTGTTCCGGTCTTCGAAGGTGACGGGCAGTGTGATGTGCCCGAGTGGTTCCGCCCCCTCTCCCGGTATCAAACCGTAGAATGCGGATTGGGGGGGACTCAGGTCGAGAGTAGTCAAGCCGAGCTCCTTCAATGTGTTAGCAAAGAGGATGTTCAGGCCACTGCCACCGTCGACTAGTACCTTGGTGAGCCGAACGTTGCGAATCGTCGGGGCTACTACCAAGGCATGGGATCCGGGCTTCGGTATGAAGTTTGGATGGTCCTCCCGGGTGAAGGTGATCGGAACTTCCGACCACTTGAGGTACTCAGGCACCGGTGGTTCCCTCGCATGCATGACCTGGCGATGGGTGAGCTTCTGCTGGCGCTTCGACTCAAACTCTGGTCCGCCGTAGATCATGCGAACCACTCGGTCGGCTTCCTGGAAGTCGTCGCCGGGCTTGTCGTTCTGCCTGTCGTCTCGCGGGGAACCATCGTTCCTCTTTCTGTATGGAGGGCCTCTGTTGCCCCCAGTGAAGGCTCGCTTGAGCCCGTAGCACTCTCGTGCCGAGTGCTTGTGCTTGTGGTAAGGACACTGCTCATCGAGCATGCGCTGGAAATCCTCTGGAGTTACCCGGCCTCTGGACCGGTCCAGGGCGGCGGCCATATCTCCCTCGCTCTTCTTCTTGCGAGGGTGGCTGTCGGTGCGTCGATGGTCGTCGTGTCGGTCTTCATCCTCGCGGCGGTCGCGCTTGCGGGTTGTCTTGTTCTCTTCTTCCCAGCGGCTCCTAATCTCGCTGAGTTGTTCCTTTTCCGCAATCTCTGCGTCCGCCCACGTGCTAGCGATCCGGAACATGTCATTGACAGTCGCGGGTGGCTTCCGAGTCCACTTGTGAACCAGTCTCCCGTCGGAGATGCCGCGCTGGAATGCTGACATAACCTCCTGATCCGTCACGTCCGTGATGGAGTTGCGCTTCTCTGAGAACCTGCGCACGAAGTCGTGCAGGGTCTCGTTCTTGCGCTGCCTGATCTGACCGAGGAGCCGCTTGCTCCTTGGCCTTTCCCAGCTACCGAGATAGTTACCGATAAAGAGTTCGGTAAGCTGCTCCCAGTTGTCGATGGCGTCCTGCGGGAGTCCTGCCAGCCAGTTGCGGCAGTCCTTGGTGAGCATGATGGGATGGTAATTTGCCATCACGTCCTCATCGCCGCCGGCCGCTTGTACGGCGGTGTAGTAGATCTGAAGCCATTGAGATGGATCAGATTTCCCGTCGTACTTGTCGATGTCCGACAGCTTGAAGCCTCTGGGCCATGTCACGCTTCTCAAGCGCTCGGTGAACGACTGGAATCCGCCGATCCGACCTCTAGGGCGGGAATCGCTCGGACCCGATCCGTCTGTTGTTCTTGGAGGAGTGCTGCCCCTCCTGCGATCCCGGTCCCTGGGCGGGGAACGGGTCCTCCGATAGTTCCGAGTCCTGGGTGGAGTTCGGTCCCATCGGTAAGTCCTGCTGCGCTGTGGAGTTCGCTCCCTTGGCGGAGTCGGTCGCCTGGGTGGTGGAAGCGCTCGTCCTCGTGGCGGAGTGCGACCGCCGTTGTTGCCGCGCCTTGGGCTACCGGAAGGGTCAGAGTAGTCTGACTCCGTCGAGCAGCCGCTCCTGTTGGAGTTACGACAGGGATTTCCATGATCCCGATCGTACTCTTCGCGCCGTCGGATTTCCTCACGATGGCGCTCTTCGGTGCTGTTGCGGATGACGTTCCTCGCATCTTGATCTCTGTTGATCGTGGTGCGGAGGTCTTCATCACGATACGATCCGCCGCTGGCCCGGTGTCGAGACGGACCGGGCTCAGGGGCGTCCGTGGTCGCTCTGCCCTGCATCTGGTGAACCTGGACGGAGGCGGCCTGGACGAGAGCCCTTACCTTTTCCAGGCCTGGAGTGCTGGGTGGCAGCCGACTGATTTCCTCGTTAATAGTAACGAGGTTCTGGACTGGCGTCTCGTAGACGTCGTATCCATTGAACTCGAACATGCCGTCGCGCATCAAGTTCCGGGTGCTCCTCCGGTCGTGCCGATCCCGTTGGCGACGATGATGTTCAGAGTGTGGTTCCTGGAGTCGAGCAGTGCCAGATCCTAACGCGGTGGCTCCGTGCGGTCGTGCGGCTCTGCGAGTCGCCCGACTGGCGTTGCGTCCTCGACGCTGGTCCCTGGCTTCAGTCATCTCCTCAGCTGGAGTGACCTCGTCTTCTGAGACAGGATTGGTTGGCGTTGCTGGCGCCACCATGTAGCAATATGACCCGACTCCTTCTTGCGCGAGGTAGTCTTCCTCGGATTCGGAGAAGTCAGATGTGGGCGTATAACGATCCAAACTACTCGGAGTCAGTTCTCCGAGTGATCCTAGCAGTTCCGGCTCTGTAGAGGCATCGGACACTGTGTATCCTTCCGGCAGATCGTCCAGGATTGAGGGTCCCTGTAGATCTAACTCGTACGAGTCGCTCCCAGAGAAGTAATCATCCGCCTGGACGATGTCCTTCATCTTCTGCTTCTGAGCAAGCGCGCAAAAGCCAGGGGTCTGGACAGTAATGACCTCAGGGCTCTGGACGCGTGTTGGTTGAGCGTTTACGCTCTGCGATGACTCGGCGACGCGACTCTCAGAAGCCGGATCGGAACCGAGTGATTGTAGATCTGTTCCCGACTGGTCTGGCCTCGCGTTTTGCGATGGACTCAGCGGGGTAGAGTCGGCACGATCAGATGCGATCGGACCGGACTGGGCCGTGATGGCCGAAGTCGGCGCCAGAGAGGAGACCTCCGTGGCGACCGTAGCTCCTGCCGCCTGGGTATCCAAGGCAGCGGTGATGACGTCCCCGAACTGGATCTCGACTTCGTCGACGTCCGGGAGGTTGCAGCTGTCCAAGATTTTGACGCGATCCATCGAGCTTACCAGATTGATCTCGGCGATATCCCCTACCTGGCGCGCCACTGTCGGTGATATTATCTCCGGCAGTCTTCCACGGGGTAGCCCACGGAAGTGATTTGTAATGCAGGGAAGATCGCAAAGATCGGAAGCAAGATGGTTAGGATGGACAGACACAAGGGTTTATACAGGTTCGGGCCGTCGACTTGACGTAATACCCTACGTCCTGTTTTGGGGTGTTGTATTGCGTCTTGAGTTGTTGTCTCTTCTTTTTGAGGGGGTCCCTGCCCGCCTTATATATCGGGGAGTAGGGTTACAAGTCGGTTTGTATCCGATCCTATCTCTAAGAATCCTTTCCTTCTTTACAATAATTCCTATTCCAACTAGGACTTCTCCTTCCAGATCCTTCCTCCGTGCGCCGACTTGTCCCGCACGTCTTCAGGTCCAGAACGGTGGGCTGGGCCGCCCCCTTTTGGTGGGCTGCCAGGCTTGCTCGTGAGGTACCCGGGTACTATATCCCCCACAGTCGGCATACGGGGCTCCTGCAGGAAAGACACGGCTCGAAGGCCGGAACACAGAGGGATGGCTCTAGGGCCGCTGCGGTGGTCTCATCGGCGAGAACGCCGGACAGCAGAGAGGTTAGGGAAAGGAGAGCGGGGTGTGCTCACGTTCGGGCGACGGTGGAGTCGTGGCCGGCTCGACGCGGTGCGGGAAGACTGGCGAGGAAGCAGGGTGCGGGCTCGTCGTCGGTGAAGAAGAACAGGGCGGCGACGGCTCGGCGTCGAAGTGATTGGCGGCGCGATGCTCCGGGTCTTCACGGCGTCAGCTCCTCCGGCTTGGCTTGGCGGCGTCGTGGCAGAGACAGCGAGGAAGTAGAGGCGGCGGTGTCGCCTTCCCGCAGGCGGCGACGGCGAGCGGCGGCCGCCTTCTCCTCTCCTTCTCTTCTCTGGTGTGGTGCGAGCAGAGCAGGGGAAAGGAGAAAAATTCCCCAGAGGCGGCGCGGATAGGGAGAAGGGAGGCGGCTGCGTGTATAAGTAGGTGGCGGCTAGGGTTGCGGGAGCCGATCGACGGACGGAGATCCTTGGCGTCCGGGCCGGAGACACGCGGACGGTATCCAGAGTGTGGCGTCGGGGCACGCGACCGGGCAAGCAGGTGTGGAGCCGAGCTGGAAAGGGGGAGGCTAGGTGATGCGACGGGGCCGAGGTGGAGCGGCAGGAGTGGCTGGCGGAGCTCGGCATCGGTGCCTCGGTGGAAAGCAGAGGAGCGGCGGCGTCGAGGTGGAAAGGGAAAGGAAGAAGAACAGAGAGAGGGGCGCTGACAGGTGGGGTCCGCGGGCAGTGAGAGAGAGGAGGGCGCGGTTGGAGGAGTGTGCTGGGCCGAGCGGGTCGAGGGAAAAGGAAGCCGGGCCGGGAGATGCTTGGGCCGAGGGAGGGAGAGAGGTGGGCTGCGCGGTTAGTTGACGGGCCGGCTGGTAGAGGTAGGCTGGTTGGACTAGTTAGAAGTTAGAGGGGCAAGGTTAGACTTTAGGTTAGTTTTCCTATTTGATTTGTATTTGAAGTTTTAAGTTCAAATAGAAATCTCACTCAAATGAAACCAAAACAATTTCAAATAAATCCAAATAAATCCAACTCACTCATGCGAGAGTATGAAATTACTTTATGCACAAATTAATTTACTAAGAATTTTAGAGAGGAGCAATTACTTATATTACAAATATTTCATGTCTCATAACATTTCATACAAAAATTTTTAAACTCCGATTTTTCATTACAAGTAACAGACAGCGATTTAGCGGGATGTTACAGTCTCCCCCTCACAAGAATCTCGTCCTCGAGATTAAGATTACATCTGGTCTTCAAACAGGTGAGGGTACTTCTCCTTCAGGTCAGACTCCTTCTCCCAAGTGGCTTCACGTTTGGTGTGGTTGCTCCGTTGCACCTTGCAGTAGGGAATGGTGGTCCTCCTTGTTTGTTTCTCTGCTCTGTCAAGAATCTTCACTGGGTACTCCACGTACTCCAAGGTGTCTTGCAAATCCAGGTCTTCTGGTGTCATGACTTCTTCTGGCACTCTGAAGCATTTCTTGAGCTGGGACACATGAAAAACTGGATGGACTCCCGTCAACTCGTCTGGTAACAGTAGCTTGTAAACGAGTTTCCCGATCTTCTCAATGATCTGATAGGGGCCAATGAATCTCGGAGATAGCTTCCCTTTGACATGAAATCTCTTCGTTCCTCTGAGTGGTGATACTTTCAAATACACATGCTCTCCAACTTCAAACGAGAGATCTTTTCTTCTCTTGTCAGCATAGCTCTTCTGTCGGCTCTGAGCGGCTTTCAGGTTCTCCCTGACCTTGGCTACATTATCCTCAGCTTCTTTAATGGTGGCTGGTCCAAAGAATTGCCTTTCCCCAACTTCTGACCACATCAGTGGTGTGTTGCACATTCTGCCATAGAGGGCTTCAAATGGTGACATTTGCAAGCTAGCTTGATAGCTATTGTTGTATGAGAACTCTGCAAATGCCAAGCTTTTCTCCCAATCTGACTTGTACGTCAGCACACATGCTCTCAGTAAGTCTTCCAAGATCTGGTTCACTCTTTCAGTCTGACCATCGGTCTGGGGGTGGTAAGCTGAACTATACTCTAGTGAAGTTCCCATAGCTTCGTGTACACGCTGCCAGAACTTCGCTGTGAATTGGGGTCCTCTATCGGAGACAATTGTATTCGGTGCTCCATGCAATTTCAGGATGTTATCAACATAGAGATCGGCTAGCTGTTCCACTCGGGGTGTATCCTTGATGGGTATGAAGTGAGCTACCTTCGTGAGTCTGTCCACAATGACCCAAATTGCATCATTTCCTTTCTGAGTTCGGGGTAATCCATTGATGAAGTCCATGCTGATATCTTCCCATTTCCAAAGTAGAATGTCGAGGGGCTTAAGCAATCCTGCGGGCCTTTGGTATTCGGCCTTGATCCTTCGACAAATGTCACATCGGGCGACAAACTCTACTATGTCAACTTTCATTTTCTTCCACCAGAATCGACTCTTGAGGTCATGGTACATCTTGGTGCATCTGGGGTGGATTGAGTATCTCGAGTCGTGTGCTTCCGTGAGTATCGTCTTCCTGATTGCTTCATCTTGAGGGACACATATCCGATCTTTCAACCATACGGTTCCTTGGTCATCAATGCGGTAGTTAGGGGCTACTCCTTCCTCAATGGACTTAATCAACTCCTTTATCTCGGGGCATTGCTTCCGCGCTTGCCTGATGTGTTCTTCTAGGTTGTACTTGACTCTCAACTCATTCAGTTGACCTGCTTCGACTATCTCAAGCTTCAGCTTCTCCATCTGCTCATGCAACTCTGGCTGGCTCTCCTTCACCATTAGGTTGTTGCAATAGCTCTTCCTGCTCAAGGCATCAACTACTACATTAGCTTTGCCGGGGTGGTAGTGAATCTCCAAGTGGTATTCTTTGATTAACTCTAGCCATTTTCTCTGTCTCATGTTCAACTCTGCCTGAGTGAAGAAGTACTTCAAGCTCTTGTGATTGGTGTAGATATCACACTTGTTGCCGATCCGGTAGTGTCTCCATATCTTCAATGCATGTACTACAGTAGCTAACTCAAGGTCATGAATGGGGTAGTTTGCCTCATTCTTCTCCAGCTGGCGAGAAGCATAAGCAATTACCTTGTTGTCTTGCATCAGCACACATCCAATTCCTTGTCTGGAGGCATCACAATATATCACAAAGTCTTTGCTGGTGTCTGGAAGTGTCAGCACTGGGGTAGTGGTAAGTTGGGTCTTGAGCTCTTGAAAGCTGGATTCACATTTGTCTGACCAAACAAATGGTATGTTCTTCTTTCTGCACAACTCTAACATCGGTCTTGCAATCTTGGAGAACTTCTTAGCTCTGCGGCATTTCTTGGTTGCTTCCATTCTGATATGACCTTAACACTCTCCTTATCAACTGCTACTCCTTTTGATGAGAATACATGGCCAAGTAGGGCAGTCTGTTCTAGCCAGAATTCACACTTACTGTACTTTCCATACAGCTGGTGTTGTCTGAGCTTCTCTAGCACAATCCTCAAATGCTGCTCATGTTCTTCAGCTGACTCTGAATAGACTAAGATGTTGTCGGTGAGGGTAACGACAAACTTATCTATTTCTCCTCTGAACACTCGGTTCATCAACTCCATAAAGCAAGCATGTACATTGGTCAATCCGGACGGTACCACGGTGAACTCGTACTGTCCATACCTGGTGACAAAGGCTGTCTTGTGAATGTCGGCTTCACGGATCTTCATCTGATAGTAGCCTGATCTGAGATCAATCCTGCTAAAGTACTTCGCTTTCTTCAACCGGGCAAGCAGAACATCAATCTTGGGCAAGGGGTACTTGGTCTTGATGGTGACTGCATTCAGAGATCGGTAGTCGATGTACATCTTCATGGATCCATCCTTGCTTCTAACAAACAACACTGGTGATCCCCATGGTGAGGCACTAGGCCTAATGATCTTCTTGTCTAGCATATCTTTCAGTTGCCTCTTCAACTCTTCCAATTCGTCAACTGTCATGCGGTAAGGTCTCTTGCCTATCGGTGCGGTTCCGGGTACCCGGTCAATCATGAACTCCACATCTCTGGCTGGTGGCAGTCCTGCCAGTGCTTCCGGGAACACGTCCGGGTACTCGTAAACCACTGGTATCTCTTCTAGGGTCTTGGTCACGAGACTGTACACCATGGGTACATCTCCGGACTTCAGAGGCTCAAACTGTATGTTTCCTGCTTTTGGGTGCTCCAAATGCACAAGTCTGGGCGAGCATGAGATAACTCCTTTGTGCTCTGTCAACCAATCCATTCCTAGGATCACTTCTATTCCATCCGACTTCAACACTGTCAAGTCTGCTAAGAACTCGTGTCCGTTGATCAAGATACGCACGGACTTGCAAATCTCTGAGCATCTGATATCTCCGAGCGGTGAGCTGGTGATGATGGGCTTCCATCTCGGTATTCGCGGAGCCGATCGACGGACGGGGATCCTTGGCGTCCGGGCCAGAGACACGCGGACGGTATCCAAAGGGTGGCGTCGGGGGCACGCGACCGGGCGAGCAGGCGTGGAGCCGAGCTGAAAAGGGGGAGGCTAGGTGACGCGACGGGGCCGAGGCGGAGCGGCAGGAGTGGCTGGCGGAGCTCGGCATCGGTGCCTCGGTGGAAAGCAGAGGAGCGGCGGCGTCGAGGTGGAAAGGGGAAAGGAAGAAGAACAGAGAGAGGGGCGCTGACAGGTGGGGTTCGCGGGCAGTGAGAGAGAGGAGGGCGCGGTTAGAGGAGTGTGCCGGGCCGGGAGATGCTTGGGCCGAGCGAGGGAGAGAGGTGGGCTGCGCGGTTAGTTGACGGGCCGGCTGGTAGAGGTAGGCTGGCTGGACTAGTTAGAAGTTAGAGGGGCAAGGTTAGACTTTAGGTTAGTTTTCCTATTTGATTTGTATTTGAAGTTTTAAGTTCAAATATAAATCTCACTCAAATGAAACCAAAACAATTTCAAATAAATCCAAATAAATCCAACTCACTCATGCGAGAGTATGAAATTATTTTATGCACAAATTAATTTACTAAGAATTTTAGAGAGGAGCAATTACTTATATTACAAATATTTCATGTCTCATAACATTTGATACAAAAAATTTTAAACTCCGATTTTTCATTACAAGTAACAGACAGCGATTTAGCGGGATGTTACAGCAAATTCCGAAGAAATGTATGAGCAGGTGGCACCTGTGTCGAAGAGCACAGAGGCTTTAGCGGAATCGACCAGAAACTCGCCGAGGGCAACGTCCGGTGCAGCAGCTGCGTCCTCGGTTGTCAAGTGGTCAAGTCGGCCTCTCGTGGGTGACAGTGTGGTCTTGTCTGGTGTCTGTGGAGACTGTATCATCGGAACTGGTGCTTTAGCTGGATCTTGACACAATGCACTTTCTACCTTCTTCCTCTGCGGGCACTCGAAAGACTTTTGGTTCGGTTGGTGACAGATGAAGCAAATTGGTCCTCTCTCTCTGGTAGGAACAGCTGGTGGTAGTCTCGGCTTCCAAGTGCTAGGGACTTCTCTACTTCCTCCTATCTGGTGCTTGTTCTGCTGAGCAATCGGGGGACAAGGGCGAGATTTCCGCTGCTAAGGGTGTAGGGAGATAAATTAGGGTCTCTGAGAAGGTTCTGCATGCAACTGCTCGCACTACCTCTTCCGCTCCTGTTGTTTCTCTTGCTCATACTCTAATCGAGCTCTCTCCACTCTCAGGGCCTTTTCAATCAGCTGATGTAGGGTAGTCACATCGTGAGCTTCCAAGTGTAGCCTTATTCCCTTATGCAAACCTCTCTTGAAACAGTAGATCTTCTTCTTCTCACTGTTCACTTCCTCGGGTGCATACCTCATCAACTGGTGGAATTGGTCGATGTACTCCTGCACCGACATCTTACCCATCTTTAGGTTATGAAAGTCCTCAACTTTCTGGTCCATGAGCGCTTCCGGAACGTGGTGCTCACGGAAAGCCTTTGCGAATTCATCCCATCCAATGCTTGCGGGGTCAGCGTGAGAGTCACAGTAACTATCCCACCAAGCACAAGTGGTACCAGTCAGTTAGTGGGCGGTGAGAGTGACGCACTCGAAGTCGTCGCAAGTTTTCAGATCCAGTACCTTCTCAATCTCTCTGAGCTAGTCCTCTGCATCCATAGGATCACTAGAGTTGTCGAAAGAAGGTGGGTACAGCTTGTGAAATCTCTCAATCTTCTGGGATATAGATTCTTCTAGCAGGTTCTCCTTCTGCTGGAGCATGGTAACCATTGTTTCCATCAACCGAGTCTGAGTAGCCATCATCTCCACAAGGTTTAGCTGTTGCTGTTGTGCTTCACCGGCTTCTTCTTGGTCGGCATCACCCTGTTGCCCTTGTTGAGTCTCGGCCCAAGTTGCTCGACCTCCGCGGCCTGGGTCTCGACCTCCTTTGCGTCCACTACGGACAGTAAGCCCACCGCGGTGCTCATGACCTCTGGGGTTGAGTGCATCCTCATCGAAACGAGTGAGTAGACGACTCGATCTTCTTCGTGGCGCCATCTTTTCCAAAAACAATGAGGGTCAAGAGTAGAGGGGTCTATGTTGTTTGTAAGGGCGATTTAAGCTAAACAGGGTAATCTACTGGAGTTTACTAAGAAAGGACCATCAAACAGTACAATTTCACGCATACATGTAAGAAGCATAAGATCCATAACACCATGAAAATTCCATATCACTCAAACAACATCACACCAAAGTGCGTATCTCTAGGCCAACTCCTGAAACCTTAGAGGATACACATCTACCGAGAACTACTTCTTTGAGGTTATTGGGATGGGTCGGTTGCTAAGGTTGTTACTTGCTGACTCGTTGTTAGCGGGTAGTTAGTATGTTAGTAAAGTCAAGGAATAGTACATAAGATTCAAGGTATGTATATATATATATAATTCAAGGAGCATAATTATATATACACAAGTCAAGGGGTGTATATATGCATTGGATTGCTTTAGGCTTGTCCTAAAACTAACGACCATTGCTAGGGCTCGTCCTACGGTCAAGTATGGCTCTGATACCACCTGAAACGACTCGAAATCCTGTTTTTGAGATTCCAAGTCTCTGCACATCGGTGATAGTCCCAGGAAGTGGCAATCACATGCAATCCCTATCTCTAGTGATACAAATCCATACAACAAAGAAATAAAGAGGGTAATAACTGAATTTATTACGTATGTACCTGGTACAACGATTTGGCATAAGCCTATATGAGTCCATTAGGACTAAATCAAACAAGGTAGAACATCCTGCGAAGCGATCTATGCGGAAGCGGTAGACTCCAAGACCTCAGGCCAACCTGAGCGAAGCATGAGCATCTAGTCTTCAAACCTGTCACCTGTGTCACACCATCTACCCGAGAAGCGGGTAGGCCATGTCAACTCCCAAAAGCAGCAAGCTAAGGAAGAAAAAGGAATATTCGATATGCATGGGAAATCCTATATCTGGCTGTGGAGGTTATGCAGTGCAGCAGCATATCAAGGAAGCAAGCAAGCATCTCTCTGTAATCTCATCAATATCCATCTCTAGGGGTCCGCACCCCAAGTCAAGGACGTAGTCACAAACTTGTCAGATCACCACTAGTGATCTAACCCCATCTCTCATCTGCGATGCGGAGTACTCCAACCCCTCCACATCTCAACGGCCTCAGCCAGGCTCACCACACTCGAGGGAGGGAAGCAGCACAAGAAAAGTCTAGTCAGAAAGTAACGGTAGTAAGCAGTACTGTCCATACCAGTGGACACGGACTATGGCCATAGGTTATAAACTCAGCAGAGGTTGGTACACATATGCTCACCCGTGTTCGCCCCGGAAGGTGTACGGCCAATTGGAGCTAACACCTACGGCCGAGGCACTAAAGTGTGGCTAAAGCTGCCCTGCTTCTCCGAGTCTTAGAAATTCTTCAACTGCAGGGCACACCTTGCCAGTCGTCGATCCTCGGAACTGTGAAGCTACCCTTTCAAGGAGGGTTCTCGGGCACTTCCGGTAGGCAAGCGAAGCTCTAAACCTCCATACACTGATCCTCCAATCCGCCTGTAGGCAAGCTAAATCCACACTCTAGTCCTGGACCGAAACCGTACCCATATAGTCGGGCGGCACATACGGAAGTAATACTGCTACTCGGCACAGTACGCGAACCACACAGGCTTGCCTCCCAACGCCTCAAACATGTGCCTGCCACAGGCACGGTATGGGGTGCTCTCAGATCCACACCCCGGCAAAGTCCAAGGCCCGCTCCCGCGAAAACACCTCAAGGAGTATACACAATACTCACCCAGAACTCACGCCAAGATAATCCCATACCACCATAGCATCATGCATCTCATCCACAACACAAAAGCAGTTATGATGATAAAGTGAACTAGCCGGTGTGGAGGGCTAGTTCACGCATAGGTCAACAAGGAACAGGATATAAAAATAAGGCTGTGCATGGTTCATCAATAAGGCGTCAAAGCATCAAACAAGTGCGCTAGCATCTACGCATGCGGGAGTCTATATGATCGAGAGTTGACATGACACCTTATTTACTATAGTTGTTCTCCTCGTAGAAGTCCACTTTGGCGTAGCCGAGGTCGAGGTGGTCCACCGGGTCGAACAAGTTTTTCACGGTCGTGGCTCGGTCTAGCATGAACAAGATACGTCGCGAAAGTAAATACTCGGCAATACATCTATTGCATAAAATCCAAGAACAACCAAAATAGTAGTGCCAAATAACATCAACCTAGCTACAAATAGCACGGGCTCGATTTTACGAATTTAATGCAACTGGTTTCATATTTTTCTGAGCTATGAGTGATTTACTATGATTTTTTAAACTTAAAAGGGGCTGAAAACTTTTTATTAAAAAGGGTTAAACCATTAGTTTAAACAGCAGGGGTTAAACTGTAAAAAGGCTTAAGGTGGAAGGACCTATTTGTAATTATAAAAAGTTTAGGGGTTTTGTGTAAAAAGGCCACGGTCTAAACTGGAAAAGGGCATAGGACACGTGGTGGCTTGTGGTGGTGACACGTGGCGGCCTCTGGTTGTGCCATGTGTCATGCTGACGTCAGCATGACGTCAGCTAGGGAACCTGGTTGATGACGTCAGCATGGGCCTTGCTGACGTCATCGTTGACTAAGTCAACGGTCCATGGACCGGGTCCACCGTGGACCATCCCCTCTGGTCCACCATGGACCGGCTCGCGGGATTTGGTGTGGCTGCATACGCGTGTGGCCTCTACGTGTCTGCGCGGCGAGTGGCGGCGGCGACGGCGCTGGCAAAAACTAAAGCGGAGGGGCGCGTCGAGCGGCTTACCGTGGAGCGGCGTAGTAGTTCGAAGCCGGCTCGGTGATGGCTTGTGGAATGGCGGCCTCCTCCTACGTGGCGTCGGGCGGTGGCGTCAAGCTTGGGCTTTGGTGGTGGCGGCGATCTCCGGCTCCTCGTGGACGGCGGAGCTCCGGTGTCTTCGGCTTCTCCCCTCCCCGAGCGGCGTCGGCTTCTTCTGTCCTCGAGCGGCGCCAGCGTCTTCTCTCTCTTTGAGTGGCGGCGCCTCCCTTCCTTGGACTGATGGCGGCGGTCTTCCTTTCTCTCGGCGGCGGCTTGACTTCCTTGGCCCGGACGGCGACGAGCTCCCTTCTTCCTCCTCTCTGCGATCTCCCCTTTCTTTTCCTCCCTAGCCTCTCCTCTTCTCCTTCCTTCTTCCCTTCCCCTCCCCTCTTTTCTCCCGTGGCGGTTACTGGAGGATGGAAGGGCCAAGGCCCGATGGCAGTGAGGAGAGGAGGCCAGGGGCCTCTCCTTTTATAGGCGGGTGGCGTCTAGGGTTAGGGGTTGCATGAGCGCCCTGAGGCACGGACGCCGAGGGGTAGCAACGTCCTTTCCCCACCGTGGAAGGTTCCAGAGAGGGGGCTCTAGGGTTTGTGGATTGCTTAGCGGCTAAGGATGCCGCGGTGGCAGTCTAGGTGGCGAGGCGCGGGTGCCTGGCGGCAGCGAGGCGGGACTGGGTCGGCGCTGCGCTGTAAAGAGGTGGCGGAGGAGGAAAGAAGATGAGCAAGAGCGGCTGTGCTGACAGACGGGGCCCACCTGGCGATGAGAAAACGAGCGTGAGGCGTGGCGCGGGATGCTAGGCTAGTTAGTGGGCCAGAAAAACGTGTGCCGCGAACTGGGCTACGCGCGCGGGTCAAGGCGAGGTGGCTACGGGCCGAAAGGTGTGCTGGGCCGGAAACGAGGTTGCGGCCCGCAGGTAAGGTTTTCTCCTTTTCTTTTTCCCATTTGAGTTTTGTTTTAGGTTCAAGTTTGAACTAATTTAGATTTGAATTTTGAACTAGTTTCAAAATTGAAACCTGCACATTTGAGATCCAATAAAATCCAAATAAAAAGGCAACTCACACCTGCATTCATGAACTTATTTTTAAACTAGTGCTCCAATTTTATTTACTAAGAATTCGAGAAGAGAGAGTAATGCCTTAAATTTCAAAGGAATTTTTATGAGTTGCACAACACCATATAAAATTTGAATTTTTTGCTAATTTTTGTTCATTCAACTTATTCAATTTTCAGGGTCGTTACAATAAAGAACGAGCAAAACGGATATAAGATGGAAAAGATATGATAAACACAATGTCAAAGACTTGGTGGCAAAGATTTAGAAGTTCCAGGGGCCTAAATAAAAAGAAAAGGACTAAAGAGTAAAGAATATTGAACTGCGGCCGGGTGGATCTGTAAATAAAGAAAAGCACAGGGGCTTTTCACAAAAGCGGTTGACAGCGGCTGATGCCTTGCTGACGTCAGCACTGACGGCGTCAGTGACGTCAGTGGTGGGCGGCGCCGTGGACCACGCCATGGACTTGGTCCACGGGTCAACAGTGGACCGGCGCAAAGGGGTACGCCTCGATCTAATCTGAGACGTCGAAGACAGATCAGACGGCGGGCGGCCGTTCCGGTGAGCGGGCGGCAGCGGAGGACAGCGGCGCGCGGGGGCGCCATGGCCGGCGGCGATGGCGCGAGCGGACCTGGCGCTACGGCACACGAGGGTGCACGCTGAGGGCACGAGAGGGCGGCGGAACTCACCACGAGCACGAAGGTGGCATCGGTGGAGGCCACGGGTGACCGGAGGCGGCGGCTCGAGCGGCGATGGTGTTAGGGTTTTGGGAGCGGTGGTGGCGGCTCGAGGCGCGGCTAGGGTTTGGGCTAAAGGGGTGCACGGGGGGCAGCGGTGCGGTTAAAATAGGCCAGGCGGCCTGCCTTGTCATGCGGGCCAAGGGAAGACGGCGGCGGCTCGGACTCGAGCTCGAGTCTGGCGCGGAGATGATGGCGGTCGGGGATGACAAGCGGGCCCCACCCGTCAGCAGCGCGGAGGGAGGCGGGCGTGGACGAAGGGCAAAGGCGGAAAACGTCAAGGCGAAGGCGGGGCGCCGGCGCAGAGTGAAGGCAGAAAAGGGAGCGGACGCCTTCGGCGACGCGCGGGCGGCGCGGCGACGCAGGCCGCGCTTGCTGGGCCGGCTGGGCCGAAGTTGCGCGCGCGGACGGGCTGCGAGAGAGAAAGAGTGGGAAGCAAAGCTGAACGGGCTGGAAAATCCAAGGGGGAAAAACAGACTTGCAGGGAAATAACCAAAACAACATTCAAACTAACTTTGAATTCAACCAAACTTGAATTCAAACAACTCAACATAAATATGCAGCAGCATGAATGCAACAACTTTTGATAAACTCCTAGAAAATTTTAATAATTGCAAAACTTGAAATTTGGGGTGTTACAGTTGGCTTGCGCTAGGCTATTGGTTTCAGTGAGGGTGGCTGTGTCCCCCCAAGATTTTGTGGCACGACCAAGGGTACCCAAACCCGGAGTGGGTTAGTGCTCCGCTAATGAACCTACTGAAAAGCCTCATAGTGAAACCCAACCACACATGTCAGAAATGTGAAATGGGGCTCGCTACCCCTGGCAAATGGGAATAACGGCTCATGGTCAAAGTGTACAATCTCTGTAGAGTGTAAAACTGTTATAACAGTCGTGCTCACAATCAGGAGCGCCCTGGACCCTCACATAGTTAGCTGGTTTGGGTGGATCACGGAGTGGTTACTGTGGTTTGGTAAATGGTTAACCTTAAGGTGGTTGTGGTTTGGGAAGCCTTAATATGAATATCTCTTAGGTGCTTAAATAAAATTTGACCAACTAAAATTTGAATTCGCTCACAGTCCATGAATAAAGCCTCTCCTTGTTCAAGCCTTCAAATCATATTCTCTCCCACTTGCTAAGTGGCATGTAAGTCCACTTACACTTGCTACAGATCGTGATAGGGAAGAATCAAGCAGCAGACGTTGGATCATGAAGAACAGGAGATCTAGGTTGGCGTGCCCCCGGTTGACGTTCCTGTGGAAGATGGAGCTCTTCGCTATGATTAGACCCTTTGTAAACAATATATGTTGTGATATTCACTAATGAAGTCACTTTATGCATGAACTTTGATCCTGGTCATGCATAAAGGGTGCGTTCGGTTTGTTCTTGAAACCGGGTGTGACATCTGCCCAACTCCAAAGCACGCGGCTTTAGAGCGTGCCTAAACTCAGAGGCTACGGCTCCCGGTTTTAGAGTGCGGCAGGAGTTTGGGGTTTTCTCGACCTACGTGCGAAGGTCTCCTTCTTAATACAATACTGTGGGGAGTGTCTTCACCCCCGCAGGTCGAGTTTTTTTTAACAGGGCCTAAACATTTGCCATAATGCTTTACTGTTCTATGTAGTATGTGTTTCCCCGAAACAGTAATACAATATTTTCTAACACAGATCACTATTAAAGAAATGGGCGTCCAATGGTCTTGAATCCTCTTCAGTCCCGAAAGTTGGACGATCTGGGAGTGATGCCCTCGGAGTATCACTCCCTTGCATCGTCACTACCAGTTACAACTAAAAACCAAGAGTAACATATTTTTTCCCATATAGGTCTCCGCCGCTGTTGGCACTCCTTAGCGTCACATTTTTAGCAACGCTCAAGAGCGCGAAGATATGTGTCGTTGTATGCAAAATGGATTCTGCAAGCGAACAGAATATATCTCGTTGTAGCACTTCACCTCAGGAGTTATCCCAGGGTATCGTATTTATATTTCCACAGGGAAGCAGATGGTTAAAGTGTATTGAAGAATGATATGATAAATCTTGCCAGAAATATCAAGCCAAAAACCCAAGGGTACAAACTCTAGGTTTGAGGGATAATGGTCAAATGAATGACCGGATAGAAGGTCTGAAAGACCAGCGACACACAGGAGCTCCTAAGTCTATAGAAAAGGAAAGATGTTGGGAGAGACCGGACCTAGATACTTCCTAACTCAGAGCAAAAGACACTCTAGCCTTAGCCTAGACTCTAGTTTAGATACCGGCGACAGAGCTCGCTTCGACGGCTAGAACAGAAGAACCTCAGAACAGGGTGAGAGAGGGGGTTCTCCGGGCTCAGCACTACTGTTATGAATACACCCGAACGTGGTGGACTACGAAGGACGGACAGGGCTGTCACCACCTGCCGCCTACCACTGCAGTTCCGTGGGGTGCAACACACTTCCTAGTTAATCAACAAGCCAGACACCACGTCTGCACTCGAGGACTAAGATTTCTCTTGAGGCCTATCAAGAGAAATCCCCGTCTTCCCTAAGGCATCTTACGGCCCGGTCAAGGCGAGCAAACCCGCGAGATAAAACCCGGTAGAGCTAACACTAAACTCTACACTAAAACTAAAGGGGGACAAAACTTAACTCTGAAAAGAGCTAAGAACTTTACTCTAAGAAAGAGCAAGAAATAAATATGAAAGATAACTTAAGCTCTGAATAAGATAGTATTGTTATGATAAACTCTTCAAAAGAAGAAAAGGGTACAAGAGCTTTACAAGAACTCCGAAGACTCCGAAGATCCGAGCGAAGCTCGACTCGACTCTACTCCCAACTCTAATCCTAATCTAAGAAATGGAAAAGATACAAGAGCTCCCTTCAAGTAAAGACTTGAGAAGTGTGGTGTGTGTCTTGGGGTGAAGAGGAGGTGGCCTTTTATAGCCTCCCAAGGTCGGTAGCCAGCTTAACCGTCACGCCAACCACCTGCTTAACCTCCACGCTGAAGCTGGTAGCGTGGAGTTGCAGCTGGAGGCCGGCCGGCCTGGTGTAGGCCGATCGGCCTACACCTGGCGCCCCTGGCCACCGCCTTCGTCGTGGACGCTCCAGATTGCTTCCTGAGGTTTGTAACGGTTGCGTTCAGATGAGCTTGTCCAAGAATCTGAGGTAAGTGGGTCCTTCAATCCATGTGTTTCCCATCTAAGCCTTTCGGGTCCTTGGATCAAACCGACGTTGATTGCACGGTGCTTGATCATCCTGGGTGTTTGCTTGGGCTTCTGGATCAGTGACGTGGCCAGACCTGGCCAGGGGAGGCCGGTCGGCCTAGGCTAGGCCGGCCGGCCTGGCTCTGTGCCAGGTTTGGCCCTTGTTTCACCTGTTTCATCCTGCAACCATAACTCATCCAAAACTTATGGAATTGGTTAGTATAAACACATTTATGCATGGAACATGGTATAATCATCCTCATTTCACCGAATTGTTGACGGTCAAAACTAGGTTGTAATGGCCGTCAACACGCCCCCAAGCTTAGACTCTTGCTCGTCCTCGAGCAAGGCTAAACTCTAGGTTCGGCGGGTCAGGAGTTGCTTCAATATTTATACTCTCTAAGTACCCTGTGCTTAAGCCAAAACTCAACAAATCATTTGAATAAGTTGGCGTAAAAGAGAACTCATACCATGATTCAACGTGGGGCTGCACGGTTCACGTCTTGGGCTGTTGAGAGCCTGAACGGTCATCTCTGAAGTATTTCTTGCAACTTTTCAGGTTCCATCTCGGAGATATGAATTTTTCAAAAGATGGTTCGTTCATTCCCCGATGGTACTCTCGAGTCACTCAAGGTGTTTAATCCTCACTCTTGGTCGGGATTGACCATGTTTTCCCTACACTAAGGCTGAAGTGGAGTTGTAGGTAGGGTAAGAGTGGCATACCTTGGTTACTTCTGTTGTCGAGTCGAAGAGTGGTTCGCGAGCGATGACACTCATCAAATTCCGGTCTTTGGAATTCATGGGTTTTTAGGTGGAGAGGGAGAAGGTGTGATGCTCAAAGGTCTTGGGACTCCTTGTTCTCTCTCTCTCATATTTTTGAGATGTTTCTCTCTTCTTTCTTCTCTTTTTTTTCGAATGGAGCATTGTCTCCAACTTTTTTTTCGAATACATCTCTTCTCTTACTTTAGTAACAGAGAGGAATTCAACTTTGTATGGAGTGATTGAGGACCTTTGGGGTGAGCTTTGTGGTGAGGTGAGTATATGTCATCGACGGTGGACGTCAACCCCGGGACGGGACTTTGACTAGTCGGACATTTTGAGGTTGAGGTGGATGGGAAGACCAGTAAATAACAAGTGCATTCTGCAAGCGGACTTCACCATTCGACAAGACTCAAAGCAACTCAAGATAGCATATGGTAGTTCATAAGATGTATAACTATTTAGGCTCTGGATAGGACATTTAAACCATCGGGGAAGATTCACCAAGTAATATTTTATAAAAACTTCCGAGAGGTTCCTTACTAGGCATGCAGTTATACCTCGAAACAAACCATATCAAAACTCACAATAACTTAAACAATGAACAAGTGCTCTCCTTCCACAGATAAACATGGTGGATCCTTAAATGCCAAAGAACTCAAATACTTGGAAAGTAAGGGATTAAGCATGAGGCACTTAAAGGGCATAAACAGAGCAACTATTCATCATTCCAAGGTTATCAACCATATTCCATACATAAGGAGCTTTTTATTCAACATTGTTTGTTTGTTTGTTTTTTTTCAAATATATTTATTATTATTATCATATCATAGCAAGGCAAGGCAAGGCAAGGCAAGGCACTTTCGAACATACCTGAGACTCCCCCAAGCTTCGCTGAAGCTCACTGGTAGTACTGGTTGGGGTTGTAGCGCATATAGTTGAAGAAGCCATGCATGTCGGTCTAGAGGGATGTGGTCATCCCCCAGTTCTGCTGCGTGAGGTCGGTGTTGTGTGCAACTTCATCTCTGAGCTGCTGCTGTTGCAGAGTCATCGTCTCTAACCTGGTACTAAGATCAGCGATCCCCCGGGAGACTGGGTTCTCGTAGTCATACCTGGCGGAGGCGGATGGTTCGACCTGTGGGCCATATCCTGCCGTTTCTTGATGGTAGTCGAACGCTTCCTCGAAGCTCATGTGGGCAGTGGGGTTCTCCGTCGGCTGCTAGTAGTCGTACTCGGGCTGCTGCTGGTAGTGGTACTCGGGTTGCTGCTGATGGTGGTACTCGGGCTGTGGTGCGGTAGAAGTTCCGTCTTCACTATCGTGCCTGGTGTGCCTGCCATGTGTCACAGGGCCTGCAACACTGTGGCGAGTGGGTTCCTTCCTTCTAAGCTGCATGGTTAGACTTTTCGCTGACCTCAGCGACAAAGCCGGGCATGGAAGCTCGACTGCGTCGACGAAACCAGGATAGCACATGAAAAGAGTATGGCCAGGGCCCTCGTGCATCAAGTGACCCTAGATAAAATGGTCTAAACCAATGCAAGACTGATACTCTTGTGTAGTGGGAAGGAATGTGACTTGAGCGCCCTGCAAAGCACCAACGTGGGTGGCAATGTGGGTGACTAGTGAGGTTATGTCAATTGTGGCTCGGCCACTGACTAACCTCTGCCAGTCGTCAAGCATGCTCATGACAGGACGAGAAACGAATTTTCTTGACCATGGCATAAAGGCACTCTAAATCAGACAAAAGGCAAAGACGCAAATCAGCTCATGGGTGAACCACCATAGCTATCCACTTCGCCAGAAAACGAAGAGTGGGGTTTTGGATGGCAGTGATGCTATTTTTCCCCAAGGATGGCTCGCCTGTGATGCTATCCCAGCATGCGGCACGGTTGTACCTGTGGCAGAACCGCTCAAATTAATCTGGCTTAAGTGCGCTAACCTTCCATTGGTCATCACGCAATTAAATTGGAGTAATCTGACAGTCTGTCGGGTCGAGCCCGATGCAACCACGAACAGTTACCTCGATCGAAACAAGTCGTGCAGATACTCACTCGAAGGTGAGTCCCAGAGATTACAACAATCCACAATTAATTAAAAGGTCCAAATTGAGGTACTCTATTACAAATAGTTCAAATGCATGAAGTAATGGTGTCTCAGAGTTTTGCAAAGCAGTGGAAATAACTAATTATTCGAAATAACCGTGACATCACGTGAAGCCGTCGTGACATCACTCGGAAGCATCCTCGTCCCAAACAACAATCCAACCAGGAGGAAGGGTGGTTGGCCAGGTAAGACCTGCAACCATCTCCTCAAGAGCACTACCTGAAAACAATTCAACAAGCAAGGGTGAGTATACTAATACTCAGCAAGACTTAACCGTCGGGTGAAAACTACATCACCGACTCCTAGACATGCAAGGCTTTTGGCTGGTGGGTTTGTTTTGCCAAAAAACGACTAATAGTGGATCCTTACTTTCAATATTTTAGCATCCAGTTCTAGTTGAGTTAACCATTCTAGGTAAGCAGCCTGTACTAATCAAACAAGTGGAGCAAGCAATTAAGCAAACATCAAGTTAATCATCATCGTCATGTTCCACTTTCTTACTCAATACGACAGCTAGGTTAAGTAGTCTCATTAGCTGCAAGAAACAGACAGTTCGAACCGATTTCTTAACCTTGCAAGGTGGACCCAAGCACTCGGATCATCGCACTCAGCCAAAGGCTAGCGCTACCAGGTAGTTCCCATCGGTCCCCGACGTGTTTCTAGGTCCACTACCCTTGGATACAAGTGTCTAAGCCCGGCCAAAGCCTAACACTTACGCTCACTTGTAACCACGTCCGAACATGGGGAGGTTAGTCCCAGAGAGAGCAGAACGAAAGGTCTCGCACCGGTTCAGTCAGGTACTAAACTTACCGACCCCATAGAATCGACAAGCGCTTGGTACGTTCAAAAACTTAACCATATGTACCGTACCATTCGGCCTTAATCAACATTAGCATACACGGACGGGGCATCTACATGACAAAAATCCCCGCCTGACATCCTTATGATTCCAACATAAGTAAGCAGTCGATTCCTATATCTCGCGAGTCACAGGAAATCACTCGACTTTTACCGGGTCCTTATAGCGGGGCAGCTATCGACCTATCATACTAGTATTGCAAAGCATAGGTACCTAGGATCATGCAACTAGGGTTTCAATTCAACTCCTGAACGTAAATGCACAAACATAAACTTAGCAAAACATAGTTGCATGTATTTGAAACATAGGACATGCTCCGGGGCTTGCCTTCGGGCACTAGGTTAGTTTGAGGGTCCTCCGAAGCTGGGTTCGGGTCTTGCTCGACTTGGATCACGTTCATGTCACCGGAAGTTTGTCCTTCTCCTCCTGTCGGCACGAGTTTGTAGTCGCCGTCGGCGAGAACTTGATCTACACGAATGCACATGCATAAGAGATGATCTTATATCGAGCCATCATCATTGCATAATGATAGACCCGGGGTGTATGATTTTAATGTGAGAAAATTACAGTATGCTCTTTGTTGGTTATTAGATTTGCTGACCAAAAATCAGTCCAAAAGGATAAGCACAACAATCATGATAAATCAAACAAGTTTGACACACTAAAAGCATGCTTAATCCTTAAAAATTCATACTAACAGAAATAATTCCTAACAAAATTACTAGAGCTATAACTAACTGAGATAAGCTACCATGCCAAAGATTAGCTTAACAAGATCACAAGATTTCTCTGCAAAATTAGTTTGGTTTTCAGCTGCTTAAATCAGCCGAGCATGATGTTATTTATCTAAAAGCATGTTAACAAGGTTAAACTAAGCTCTACTTTTTACCACAAGCACATCAAGATGATGTCAAGCCACTGAAAAAAGAATAGGTTCATTTGTTGAACAGATTAATTAATAAAATTCATAGATCAAACTGTGCACAGACATCAAGATTAATTTATAACTCAAAATCTAGTGTGCAAGTTAGTGCCATCTTTTTACAGGAACCTAAGCATGATACTAGAAACAACATACTAAAAGATCAGCACAAACCCAGCTGTAGATATCAAACTGTGCACAAACTTTAAGTTTGAACAGATTTGAACTTAATTTAAAAACTAAGCAGAAATACCTATACATGCTTTCAAGAAAAGGTAGATCTAAGCACCAGCAGTACAACAAAATTGGGTTTGCATTTTTCAGATTTTTCTACGATTTTCAATGGATTTTCAAAGTTTCAGGATTTGGATCCTAGATATGAACAATCTAACCACAGAATAGCCCCTGGAAACTTGCGCTAAGGCCCCTAGAAAGATTTGTGGCTTTGCAATGTGGTCCCTGGCCATGGCCGGCGGCGAGTTGGCCAGATTTCCGGCGAAGCGGGGCCACGGGGCTCAACAATAACCAGTCGTAGGTGCTCAGGGATGCTCACCGCCTCACCTCGAGTGGATCCCGAGTAGATTGGGTGACCGGAGGTGGCGCGACGGCGGCGGATGGCGGAGTTGGGCGGCGGCGGCACTGCTCGAGCTTGCTCCGGCGGCTAGAGTGGTAATTGGCACTCGACTGAGGGCTGTGGAAGCTCGAGTGGTGTGCACAGGTGCGCTCGAGTGGTTTGCTGGGTGCTCAAGTGGTTTGCTGTGCGCATTGAGTGGTTTTGCTGTGCGCTCGAGTGGTTTGCTGTGCGCTTCGAGTGGTTTGCTGTGCGCTCGAGTGGTTTGCTGTGCGCTCGAGTGGTTTGCTGTGCGCATGGAGTGGTTTTGCTGTGCGCTCGAGTGGTTTGCTGTGCGCTCGAGTGGTTTGCTGTGCGCTCGAGTGGTTTGTGGCAAGGCTTGAGTGGTTTCTGGCAAGGCTCGAGTGGTTTGCTGTAGAAAACCCCCTGAACTTTTCTAAACCTTACGCACAGGTCCCTGCGATTTACACCAGGAACCCTGGCGTTCTCCTAATTCTAAGCGCGAGGTCCTTGGGCGGGGTTGAGATCTAAATCTTCGATTCCGGCCAGGGGAGAGCTCGATTCGCTTGGGGAAGGGCACAGGGAGGATGAGGAGCTCACCAAAGGCTGGTTTGAAGAAGGAGCCGAGGCCGGAGGAGGCTCGCCGTGGCGGAGTAGATCACGGAGCGCTCCTGCTCCAGCTCCGGCGTGACTGGTGGGGGAGGCGCTCAGCCGTGGACTCGTGCGGGCGGAGTAGAGCAAGGGGGGGGGGGCGCTGGCGACCTTGAACGGTGATGGGAAGGCGTGGACGCGGAGGAGTTCCGGCAGCCTGGCGGCCGAGCGGAGGAGCAGAGGGGCGGGGGGGGGGGGGGGGGCGCTGGTGGAGCTCGGGGTCTGGTGCCTTTTATAGGTGCCCGGAGGTGAGGTTTGGCAGCGGCTCAGGGGTGGCGAAGCTCCACGTGGAGGCTCGGGCAGCTGGACGGCTTGGCAGCCACGCGAGCTCGGTCGGGAGGCGGTCGTGGCGCGGCGGTGTCGGGCGGCGATGTCACGGGTTGGGGGACCTGTCGGGCGTGGGGATTGGCGGATCGCGGACGTCGAGACAGGTGGAGGGCGAGGCCTGACGACGGTCGGAACGCTGAGGCGCAGAGCGCCGCGTGGAAGAAGTCGCGGTCGGCTGAAGCGCGCAGGCGCTCGGGAGTGCCGGCATTTCGTCGAGCAGTTGGCGTGCGTCTATTCGGCCTCCAATATCTCCGAAATTTTGATCTGAACTCGAAAATCTCCAAATACGAAAGTTGTGTCCCATAGTGTAGGCTACAACTTTTGCAAAGGTTGACCATAGAAAAAGTCTATAGATCAACAGGAAATTTGAGGAGAAAACAGCGTGAACTCGGGTGCCAGCCTGCGGTGAACTTCTGTGTTTGACTGACTTCGACTGAGTTTTAAGGCATCTTCCACTCAAAATCTAAAACGAGCCAATTGACAAAAATGTGTCCCGTGAAAAACTGAACAACTTTTGTATTGGTCGATTTTCAAGTTCTTAAGTGAAAATTCGAATTCGAACCATGCCAACCGTGAAAGGTCAAAAGTTCACCGAGGTGCAAGGGAATTTTTGGTAGGATTCCTTAAGTGAAAATCTAGGTGGGGCCAAATTAAACTTAATTAGGCTAAGACAAAAGGTTTAGCAGGTGATGAAGCTAATTAACACCTAGATTATCACAGCCTACCCCCCTTAAACAGAATCTCGACCCGAGATTCGAGTGTAGAAAGAACTAGTGTGTGCAAGGATGCTTACGATCATGTAGTAGAAGAAAACCCGGAAACTTGGTGTTCAGATAATCCTCCGTTTCCCATGTTGCCTCTCTGCTTTTGCTGATTTCCGAATTGACGAGGATGACAAAAATCTCCGTATCTCTTGACATACTAGCTCAATAGAGCTGAACTTTCGCGAGTAGCTTCCTGGTGAAATTACTCACAACTTCGGTAGTCAAAGGTTCAACTGGTTTCGGCTCTAATGTGGTTGGAAAAGCTCAAGTACCACCCTGCTATCAACCCAGACTTTTCAGCAAACAGCTAACACTTGTTTTCAGCATAACTCAAGTTTTACTTAACGAAAAATCTTGAAATTTTTACAGAAGCTTTCTTATGAAATTATGAACAACTTTTATTTAAGGTACCTAGCCATCAGAGAGGTTTTAATGACCCGAAAAAACTCAGACCAGCAAGAAACACAGTTTTGCCAGACTTCTGGAAGTGTGTGGGATTTACGATTTTTACTTCCTTTTGCTTCTAGTCAAATTCACAATTTTTATGGTGATTAACATGATGCAAAAGAACTAAAAACGTCCTCACAAATACCAAGAAGCCTTGGCGTACGTAGTTAGTTGCCGGTGGCGAGGCACAATATACGTCTCTCCCTGTAATAGCTAGTCGTCACACAACTATTCGCGGCTTATCGAACCGAGGTTAGTGTACCTTCTGTGCCAGCACGTCACGGAAGTGTCCTCATTCATTACTGTTCATTTATAAAAACGGTATCCATGCGTTCAACACTGCATGGACAGTGCATCTAGTCTAGGCCGTACGCTCATTTTGAATAGAGCACACAACCCTTCGCATAACTCGTGATGCGGCATCATGCACACGTCTCGAACGTGGTGAACAACCAGGACGATAGGCTCATTTGAATTATAACCATACCATCAAGACCTTGCTCAGATATAAAACATGTGGCGACTCATACACAACCGTAGTGATAGGTTCCTTGGAATGGAGATCCTATCACCCTTCGTGCACGCGGGGCACGGAAACCAGCGCATGTATAAAACACGTGGGCAAGGTGTGCTGGGCAAGTTAGCCAAATATACCATAATTAGCAAGCCACCTGAAACAACCCAAAATTCCCTCTAGGGCTTCACGGTCTAGTTAATCCTTAGCGATCCAACGAGTTTTCACAAAGTACTAGTTGGTCAAGTTTTATTCTAAAACAAGTGTGTTGGGACCGTGCGAACCTCTGGTGTATGACTTTTTGCTCTGATACCAGCTGTGGCGGAACCGCTCAAATTAATCCGGCTTAAGTGCGCTAACCTTCCATTGGTCGTCACGCAATTAAATCGGAGTAATCTCACAGTCTGTCGGGTCGAGCCCGATGCAACCACGAACAGTTACCTCGATCGAAACAAGTCGTGCAGATACTCACTCGAAGGTGAGTCCCAGAGATTACAACAATCCACAATTAATTAAAAGGTCCCAATTGAGGTACTCTATTACAAATAGTTCAAATGCATGAAGTAATGGTGTCTCAGAGTTTTGCAAAGCAGCGGAAATAACTAATTATTCGAAATAACCGTGACATCACGTGAAGCCGTCGTGACATCACTCGGAAGCATCCTCGTCCCAAACAACAATCCAACCAGGAGGAAGGGTGGTTGGCCAGGTAAGACCTGCAACCATCTCCTCAAGAGCACTACCTGAAAACAATTCAACAAGCAAGGCTGAGTATACTAATACTCAGCAAGACTTAACCGTCGGGTGAAAACTACATCACCGACTCCTAGACATGCAAGGCTTTTGGCTGGTGGGTTTGTTTTGCCAAAAAGCGACTAATAGTGGATCCTTACTTTCAATATTTTAGCATCCAGTTCTAGTTGAGTTAACCATTCTAGGTAAGCAACCTGTACTAATCAAACAAGTGGAGCAAGCAATTAAGCAAGCATCAAGTTTATCATCATCGTCATGTTCCACTTTCTTACTCAATACGACAGCTAGGTTAAGTAGTCTCATTAGCTGTGAGAAACAGACAGTTCGAACCGATTTCTTAACCTTGCAAGGTGGACCCAAGCACTCGGATCATCGCACTCAGCCAAAGGCTAGCGCTACCAGGTAGTTCCCATCGGTCCCCAACGCGTTTCCAGGTCCACTTCCCTCGGATACAAGTGTCTAAGCCCGGCCAAAGCCTAACACCTACGCTCACTTGTAACCACATCCGAACAAGGGGAGGTTAGTCCCAGAGAGAGCAGAATGAAAGGTCTCGCACCGGTTCAGTCAGGTACTAAACTTACCGACCCCATAGAATCGACAAGCGCTTGGTACGTTCAAAAACTTAACCATAGGTACCGTACCATTCGGCCTTAATCAACATTAGCATACACGGACGGGGCATCTACATGACAAAAATCCCCGCCCGTCATCCTTATGATTCCAACATAAGTAAGCAGTCGATTCCTATATCTCGCGAGTGACAGGAAATCACTCGACTTTTACCGGGTCCTTATAGCGGTGCAGCTATCGACCTATCATACTAGTATTGCAAAGCATAGGTACCTAGGATCATGCAACTAGGGTTTCAATTCAACTCCTGAATGTAAATGCACAAACATAAACTTAGCAAAACATAGTTGCATGTATTTGAAACATAGGACATGCTCCGGGGCTTGCCTTCGGGCACTAGGTTAGTTTGAGGGTCCTCCGAAGCTGGGTTCGGGTCTTGCTCGACTTGGATCACGTTCACGTCACCGGAAGTTTGTCCTTCTCCTCCTGTCAGCACGAGTTCGTAGTCGCCGTCGGCGAGAACTTGATCTACATGAATGCACATGCATAAGAGATGATCTTATATCGAGCCATCATCATTGCATAATGATAGACCCAGGGTGTCTGATTTTAATGTGAGAAAATTACAGTATGCTCTTTGTTGGTTATTAGATTTGCTGACCAAAAATCAGTCCAAAAGGATAAGCACAACAATCATGATAAATCAAACAAGTTTGACACACTAAAAGCATGCTTAATCCATAAAAATTCATACTAACAGAAATAATTCCTAACAAAATTTCTAGAGCTATAACTAACTGAGATAAGCTACCATGCCAAACATTAGCTTAAAAGATCACAGGATTTCTCTGCAAAATTAGTTTGGTTTTTAGCTGCTTAAATCAGCTGAGCATGATGTTATTTATCTAAAAGCATGTTACCAAGGTTAAACTAAGCTCTACTTTTTACCACAAGCACATCAAGATGTTTTCAAGCCACTGCTAAAAGATTAGGTTCATTTTTTTAACAGATTAATTAATAAAATTCATAGATCAAACTGTGCACAGACATCAAGATTAATTTATAACTCAAAATCTAGTGTGCAAGTTAGTGCCATCTTTTTACAGGAACCTAAGCATGATACTAGAAACAACATACTAAAATATCAGCACAAACCCAGCTGTAGATATCAAACTGTGCACAAACTTTAAGTTTAAACAGATTTGAACTTAATTTAAAAATTAAGCAGAAATACCTATACATGCTTTCAAGAAAAGGTAGAACTAAGCACCAGCAGTACAACAAAATTGGGTTTGCATTTTTCAGATTTTTCTACGATTTTCAATGGATTTTCAAAGTTTCAGGATTTGGATCCTAGATCTGAACAATCTAACCACAGAATAGCCCCTGGAAACTTGCGCTAAGGCCCCTAGAAAGATTTGTGGCTTTGCAATGTGGTCCCTGGCCATGGCCGCCGGCGAGTTGGCCGGATTTCCGGCGAAGCGGGGCCACGGGGCTCAACGATAACCAGTCGTGGGTGCTCAGGGATGCTCACCGCCTCACCTCGAGTGGATCCCGAGTAGATTGGGTGACCGGAGGTGGCGCGACGGCGACGGATGGCGGAGTTGGGCGGCGGCGGCTCTGCTCGAGCTTGCTCCGGCGGCTAGAGTGGTAATTGGCACTCGATTGAGGGCTGTGGAAGCTCGAGTGGTGTGCACAGGTGCGCTCGAGTGGTTTGCCGTGCGCATTGAGTGGTTTTGCTATGCGCTCGAGTGGTTTGCTGTGCGCTTCGAGTGGTTTGCTGTGCGCTCGAGTGGTTTGCTGTGCGCTCGAGTGGTTTGCTGTGCGCTCGAGTGGTTTGCTATGCGCTCGAGTGGTTTGCTATGCGCTCGAGTGGTTTGTGGCAAGGCTCGAGTGGTTTGTGGCAAGGCTCGAGTGGTTTGCTGTAGAAAACCCCCTGAACTTTTCTAAACCCTTACGCACAGGTCCCTGCGATTTACACCAGGAACCCTGACGTTCTCCTAATTCTAAGCGCGAGGTCCTTGGGCGGGGTTGAGATCTAAATCTTCGATTCCGGCCAGGGGAGAGCTCAATTCGCTTGGGGAAGGGCACAGGGAGGATGAGGAGCTCACCAAAGGCTGGTTTGAAGAAGGAGCCGAGGCCGGAGGAGGCTCGCCGTGGCGGAGTAGATCACGGAGCGCTCCTGCTCCAGCTCCGGCATGACTGGTGGGCGAGGCGCTCAGCCGTGGACTCGTGTGGGCGGAGTAGAGCAAGGGAGGGGGGCGCTGGCGACCTTGAACGGCGATGGGAAGGCGTGGACGCGGAGGAGTTCCGGCAGCCTGGCGGCCGAGCGAAGGAGCAGAGGGGCGGGCGGGCGCTGGTGGAGCTCGGGGTCTGGTGCCTTTTATAGGCGCCCGGAGGTGAGGTTTGGCAGCGGCTCGGGGGTGGCGAAGCTCCACGTGGAGGCTCGGGCAGCTGGACGGCTTGGCGGCCACGCGAGCTCGGTCGGGAGGCGGTCGTGGCGCTGGCGGTGTCGGGCGGCGATGTCGCGGGTTGGGGGACCTGTCGGGCGTGGGGATTGGCGGATCACGGACATCGAGACAGGTGGAGGGCGAGGCCTGACGGTAGTCGGAACGCTGAGGCGCAGAGCGCCGCGTGGAAGAAGTCGCGGTCGGCTGAAGCGCGCAGGCGCTCGGGAGTGCCGGCATTTCGTCGAGCAGTTGGCGTGCGTCTGTTCGGCCTCCAATATCTTCACAATTTGGAACTGAACTCGAAAATCTCCAAATACGAAAGTTGTGTCCCATAGTGCAGGCTACAACTTTTGCAAAGGTTGACCATAGAAAAAGTCTATAGATCAACGGGAAATCTGAGGAGAAAACAGCGTGAACTCGGGTGCCAGCCTGCGGTGAACTTCTGTATTTGACTGACTTCGACTGAGTTTTAAGGCATCTTCCACTCAAAATCTCTAAACGAGCCAATTGACAAAAATGTGTCCCGCTAAAAACTGAACAACATTTGTATTGGTCGATTTTCAAGTTCTTAAGTGAAAATTCGAATTCGAACCATGCCAACCGTGAAGTTCAAAAGTTCACCGAGGTGCAAGGGAATTTTTGGTAGGATTCCTTAAGTGAAAATCTAGGTGGGGCCAAATTAAACTTAATTAGGCTAAGACAAAAGGTTTAGCAGGTGATGAAGCTAATTAACACCTAGATTGTCACAGTACCGGTGGTTAGTCACCAACAGGTTGGCATCAATGATGCATCTCTTGTTGAAACCAAGAGCCTCACTGAATTGCTTCGGGGTCAAGGTAAAATCCTCGTTGAAAAACCGAAAGCAAATATTTGTCTCGTTGGGAAGAACTCATCAAAAACTCCATAGTGAGGAAGTGTGAACCTGTTTCCGGGACGGGGTAGAAGTTTTGCCATCCGTCGTTGTTGAAAGCCCGTTCCATGTCTTCTCCGAGACCGGTCTTGATCACCAGCATGGGATCGAAGTACTTGGCATGCGTGTAGTAGCGGTCCTGGAGTTGGCCAGCGCCGTTCTCTCTTCTTCGGACTGAGCAACGACGTGCTCGACCCGAGTCATGATTCGGATGCGGAGCCTGTTCCGAGGCACTTCCTCCTCTTGGGACTCTGTGTCTTGTCGAGTTGAGTCGACAGACATAGTGTCCCGGGGAGCAGATGATCCCTGAGAGCGGTGGGAGCTCGAAGAGCTGAGCTTGGTCACGACTCCACGTGCCGTCTTACGTGCCTTTGTCCACATGATTCCTGCAAAAGGTTAGACTCACAATACCCGAAGGAAATCAGGGGTTAGACAGTCAGAAGTTAGGAGTTCTTGTGGGAGATTAATCACCACAACTAGGTTAGTCGTTCTTGTGGGGTAGGAACCACCACAAACATTCTCGTTCAACCGGCAGGGGTTTGTTCTCACAAGAATTTAAGAATGGATTTTAGCAGAATTTTCTTGTGGTTTAAACTCTGACCTTACTTAAAGATTTTCAAAATTCAGAGCGAGGGAGAAGGGAAGTGCTCAGGATGCATGCATACCTGTGCTTGGGGCGAGTTGCTCCTGAGCTAGGCGTCGGCTTCTATAGAGGCGTGGCAGGGGGAGGCCGGCCGGCCTGAGGCAGGCCGTTCGGCATGCTCATGGCGCTGGTCGTGCCCATCCCGTGCGTCGGTGGTCTGAACCCTGTGCTTCGTGCTCCAGTAGGTGAGGATGGGACAGCGACGGTCGAGGGAGGCCGGCCGGCCTGCATGGGGCTGCTCGGCCTGGTGTACTGCCCATTTTCCTCCACCTTTTGTGTCGTGCCCATTCACATGTCCTCTTTCCTTGCTGCTTTGATCTGGCCATAGAAAATGACAAGTGGGGCCGGCCAGCCTAGGTGGGGCCGGCCGGCCTGAAATTTGGTCGAATTTTTTTTATATGCTAAGTGATGCATAAATAAAATATGAATGCAAGCTTCGAAAATTTAAACATGCTGTGCCGAGTGAAAAGAATTGAAATAAAGGGAAAACCTATTCTATATGCAATGCAAAGATACGTACCATATACCTTATGGCGAGGGCTCGAGTTTTACGTCCTGAGCGGAACTCTCCGATTCTTCGTTCGGGACTGCTTTCGCCCGCCATTCCTTTCGGGTTGCATGGGGCTTGGTTTCAACTTCCTTGTCGCGCTTTACTTGTTCTTCCAGTGCTTTGGCTCTTGATATCCTTCGCCGTGCATGATAGCAGTCATGCCTTTTCTTTTCTTTGGTAGCGAGGGCTTCCACCATCTTCGTGAGTGTTTCTATGGTTGGCATCCGGGGGTTTCTGGGTGTGATTTCTCTGACCATATTGACTTGTTCAGGGGTCTCCTTAGGACGGAAGGAGAAATTCTCGGTTTCTCCATTGATCCTGAGTTGAATAGTCCCTTTTCCCACATCGATGTTTGCATTCGCGGTACTCAAGAATGGTCTCCCAAGAATGAGAGAGTTCTTGGCTTCAGCTTCCATGTCAAGGACAATGAAATCCACAGGGATGAAGAAATCCCTGATCTTGACTGGGACATTTTCCGCGACTCCGTGTGGGTAGCAGATCGATTGATCCGCTAGCTGCAAACACATGGGTGTAGAGACAAAAACTACCTTTGGCATTACGCTAACACTCGCCCCAAAGTCACATAGGGCATTGTCAAATTCATGGCCTCCAATTGAGCATGAGATTGTGGGGCAACCAGGATCTTTCTTCTTCTTGAGGCGGGGACCGAGTATGGCAGAGCTGCATTCCTCAGTTAGCTGTACCGTCTCCCTTGTGGGTAGAGTCCTCTTGTTGCTAAGTATGTCTTTGATATACTTGGCATACGTCGGGACCTGCAAAGCATCAAGAAGTGGCATATTGATGTATACCTTCTTGATTACCTCGACGAACTTGTCGAATTGTTCGTCAGCCACGGGTCTTCTCCTCCGTTCCGGGAACAGGAGGAAAGTGGGATCTCGGCTGTCGCTTGAGGCTTGTGATGCCTCGTTCCCTTCCTTCGAGACAGGGATGGATTCCTCGTCGCCTTCCTCTTCGGCGGCTGGCTCAGCGTGGCTAGCTTCCTTCTGTCGGGTACCTGCATCTTGAGGATTGTGTGGATCCCGCGTGGACTTGCCAGTCCGCGTGGTCACCGCACTAACATTTTCCTTAAAAGGGACCTCCGGTTGCCCGGGTAACTTCCCCGCATTTGGGTTAGGACAAGATGCGGCCAGCTGAGCTACTTGAGTTTCAATCATTTTGTTGAAGCTCAGCTGGTTCTTAACGACAGAATTAAAAGCTTCTATCTGGGTGGCCATCGACTCCATAACTTTATCATTAGCAAGAAATTTCTTGCTAATGCTATCGTTAATTTGTTTTTGGCCATACCAGATGTCCTTTAACGACGGTTGAAAACCGTTGTTAGAGCTATTACCTTGCTATTGGCCGAAGGGGAAATTGGGCTTGGAATTCCAACCTTGCTGAGGATGGAAGCCTGAATTGTTGTTGTTTCCAATGAAGCAGGCTTCCTCTTGTGTCATCGGACAGCTGGTGCCCGAGTGTCCTGTTTCTCCACATGTTTCACATGTGATTCGGTCTTCCACAATCTGACTCATCTCCTTTCCGGGAGATTCAATCTTCTTCAAGAGAAGGTCCATCTTAGCGGTCAGCATGTCGACGGAGTCAATCTGGTGTACTCCCTGGGTGCGGGGAGCTTGTCTCTCTCCCACCCAACTTTGGTGAGAGGATATTTTCTCAATTAGTGCCTTCGCAGCGTCTACATCTAGCGAGAGGAAAGCTCCTCCCGCAGCACCATCCAAGTGCTCTTGCGATCAGCGGCTCAGGCTGTGGAAGAAGTTTTGAGTGATCAACCACTCTTCCACACCGTGGTGGGGGCAAGCTGCAATGTACTCTTGCAGTCGCTCCCAAGCTTCTAGGACTGACTCTCCCTCTAGCTGCTGAAAGCTAGTGATTTTTCCTCGGAGGGCGTTGGTCTTGCCCACCGGAAAATACTTGGTCAGAAATGCGTCGGCGCATGTCTGCCAGTGTCCTTCAAAGGGTGCTTTGTTGGCATAGAACCACTCCTTGGCTTTCCCAAGTAAAGAAAATGGGAAGAGCTGTAGGCGGATGTTGTTGATCGGCGTGCCATTGGGGTTGATAGTGCTACACACCTCCAGAAAATTCCGAAGGTGAGCGTTGGCATCCTCAATTGCCTTTCCGCAGAAAGGACTGGCCTGGACCATGTTGATTAGGCCAGACCTCAGCTCAAATCCCCCTTCCTGTGCGTTCGACAGTCCCGGAAAGTTGATGCTTGACGGGGCTGAGAACTCACGGAGTGTCTTCTTTGGCTGAGCCATCTCTGGTGATTCTAGGGCCGAAGAATACAATGAACCTGTGTCTGGTTTGGACTCGGAGTCGGATGACGACTCGAGAATGTTGCTTGAGCTGAGTGAAATCTGTAAAGATTATCAAATAATTCAACAATAACTTTAGCCAATTGCTTCCCCGGCAATGGCGCCAGAAATGCTTGTTGGCACTCCTTAGCGTCACGTTTTTAGCAACGCTCAAGAGCGCGAAGATATATGTCGTTGTATGCAAAATGGATTCTGCAAGCACACAGAATATATCTCGTTGTAGCACTTCACCTCGAGAGTTATCCCAGGGTATCGTATTTATATTTCCGTAGGGAAGCAGATGGTTAAACTGTATTGAAGAATGATATGATAAATCTTGCCAGAAATATCAAGCCAAAAACCCAAGGGTACAAACTCTAGGTTTGAGGGATAATGGTCAAATGAATGACCGGATAGAAGGTCTGAAAGACCAGCGACACACAGGAGCTCCTAAGTCTATAGAAAAGGAAAGATGTTGGGAGAGACCGGACTTAGATACTTTCTAACTCAGAGCAAAAGACACTCTAGCCTTAGCCTAGACTCTAGCTTAGATACCGGGGACAGAGCTCGCTTCGACGGCTAGAACGGGAGAACCTCAGAACGGGGTGAGAGAGGGGGTTCTCCGGGCTCAGCACTACTGTTATGAATACACCTGAACGTGGTGGACTACGAAGGACGGACAGGGCTGTCACCACCTGCCGCCTACCACTGCAGTTCGTGGGGTGCAACACACTTCCTAGTTAATCAACAAGCCAGACACCACGTCTGCACTCGAAGATTAAGATTTCTCTTGAGGCCTGTGAAGAGAAATCCCCGTCTTCCCTAAAGCGTCTTACGGCCCGGTCAAGGCGAGCAAACCCGCGAGATAAAACCCGGTAGAGCTAACACTAAACTCTACACTAAAACTAAAGGGGGACAAAACTTAACTCTGAAAAGAGCTAAGAACTTTACTCTAAAAAAGAGCAAGAAATAAATATGAAAGATAACTTAAGCTCTGAATAAGATAGTATTGTTATGATAAACTCTTCAAAAGAAGAAAAGGATACAAGAGCTTTACCAGAACTACAAAGACTCCGAAGATCCGAGCGAAGCTCGACTCGACTCTACTCCTAACTCTAATCCTAATCTAAGAAATGGAAAAGATACAAGAGCTCCCTTCAAGTAAAGACTTGAGAAGTGTGGTGTGTGTCTTGGGGTGAAGAGGAGGTGGCCTTTTATAGCCTCCCAAGGTCGGTAGCCAGCTTAACCGTCACGCCAACCACCTGCTTAACCTCCACGCTGAAGCTGGTAGCGTGGAGTTGCAGCAGGAGGTCGGCCGGCCTGGTGTAGGCCGATCGGCCTACACCTGGCGCCCCAGGCCACCGCCTTTGTCGTGGACACTCCAGATTGCTTCCTGAGGTCGGTAACGGTTGCGTTCAGTTGAGGTTGTCCAAGAATCCGAGGTAAGTGGGTCCTTCAATCCATGTGTTTCTCATCTAAGCCTTTCGGGTCCTTGGATCAAACCGACGTTGATTGCACGGTGCTTGATCATCCTGGGTGTTTGCTTGAGCTTCTGGATCAGTGACGTGGCCAGACCTGGCCAGGGGAGGCCGGTCGGCCTGGGCTAGGCCGGCCGGCCTGGCTCTGTGCCAGGTTTGGCCCTTGTTTCACCTGTTTCATCCTGCAACCATAATTCATCCAAAACTTATGGAATTGGTTAGTATAGACACATTTATGCATGGAACATGGTATGATCATCCTCATTTCACCGAATTTGTTGACGGTCAAAACTAGGTTGTAATGGCTGTCAACAGCCGCCCCATTTCTAGTCTGACAAATGTAAGTTCTCCAAAATGACTAAATCATTTTTATGATATGACTAAATCATTTTTATGATTTAGTCAATTTGGAGAAGTTATATTTGTTGAATTGGAGAGGGTGGTGGGGACCCTTTTCATAAAATGGTATAGTCATCCAAATAAACACATTGATCGATTTCATATTGCATTACGACTGGATGTAAATTCACATCGCACTATTCTAATATAAGTTCACAAAAACTGGATTAACCATCTGTTATACTTGCTACTCGCATGAGATAAAATACATGATTTAAATCTAATATCGATTCCAAGGATTCTATCCATGTAATCTATTGCTTGTATGGGCCTCGAATATTAGCTCTAATACATGTCCAAAGATAGTGAATGTGTTCCCTTAATGGCTTCATGACATGCTCTAAGACTTATTTCAAACTAGTTTGGTGTGCATGAAGCCATGATAGAGTAATCTTGTACTACAGAAACAAATAGAAGGAAACCATGTTTTCAATCATACACTCTTAATTGAACAAAACTATGATAACATAGCTCATCTTGCGCATGTATCTTTGTAATACTTTGAGGCATCTCTGTCATATCAGGCTCATTCATGTCATACGCTTTCACTTTAAAATAATGGTAGTATGGGAAAATATGATTGGTTTGAGCTTCCATCTGCTCTACTCTGTCCCTAAATAACTGTCTTTCTCGCCAAGAAATGACTTTAATTAATTTTATATAAAAATATTAATATTCATGGTACATAATTAATATCATTGGAAAGATCTTTGAATATAGTTTTTTAATAAATTTATTTTGAGATATAAATGTTGTACGTATTTTCTACAAATCGAGTCAAACTAACTTGTGGCATGCACACCAACGACGACACCTGGACAGAGGGAATAGCCATCAACTGAATCCACATACTCTAATGGTGCTTCAATGCCATGTGTGTGGTTGACTGTGTTGCCAGCATTACATTCATCATTCATGCCTTGATCACATGTGGCGAGACAATAAATAGATACCCTACATTTATTGTGGGGACCTATGTGTTCATGTCTCACCGTGGGTAAAGACCCATCTATCTCAGTTAATACCTTTTATAACCATGGGATAGGATGAACCATCTGATAAAAAATAATTTAATTGATAGAATACATAAAAGAACAAATCCATATAATGCATCCCATCTTATAACATTTGAAAGCACGAGGTATGAGGTTCCAAGTTGACATTGGGGATGGCGACCTTATCAGAATGGGGTGGGAGCAAAGGTTCGCACACCCTTTCTAGGATAAAGTAGCCTCGGCTTTCTTCACACTGGGTTGATGCACATCTTCTCGGCATTATATGATCTCTAATCCAGAAGGACATTCTTGATAACCCTAATCAACCATATGCAATTATACTTTATTTGTGAAATAACATTGTATCAATTCAAAGGAAGTATATTTGGAGAAAAAACATAGGCATAAGAATAGGGATATTATATAGTCTATTCTGCAACCAATGTTCTAAATACGGTATAAAGTGCCACCCACCCGCAACCATAAACAACCTCCCGCAACATTAAAATCTCGGTGTACGAGAGCCTCACCTCATAGTTGATGGCCCTTATTCAAATCTTTAGCTGCCCACTAGTCAGTAAATAAATGGGGTAATAAATATGTGGTTCTATGCATTATTATCCTTAAACAAACCAATTCCTCAAGTTTTGGTGGTTTGAAGTGCTTTGCAGGTGTATGCTCAGAACTATAGCATAAGGAACGAGACAAGAGATGAAATCCAAATATAACATCATCACAAACAATCTAAAATACCACTTTGGACAAAACCATTACAAAGATCTCCTCAAGATGAATGAAATAGAGTTTTGTATCATCCAATTTGGAGTTTGGACGCAAAAGTTATGGCTCCCACAAGATGGCAATATGAGGTGACACGAGAGGAGGGTTGGCCGACCCAATCTTTGGTTCGGCCAATCCAACCCAAGGTTGGCCCCTAACCCTAAACCAAGCCAAACCACCATGGCCTTTTGGCCAAAGCCTCTCTACTCCCCATAAAGCCCAAGGAAAACTATCAATGATCAGAAACTGCCAGGAGGTAGGGTCGGCCGACCCTAATTGGGTTCGGCCGACCGAGCCCAACATCCAATCTTGCTATGGTCTTTCACCTGGATGCCAATAAGCACACTTAGAGAATTTTGCACCATTGGATTTAAAGAAAGACAAGTGCAAGGCCAGATGGGTGTGTGCCTTGGATCCAATGGCCTGCCAAACCAGGATAAACACTAATCCGACTCAAACCACTTCCTCTAAGGTATCATACAAGACGTCCATACGGGAACCGATGAAGAACATATGGCATCCAGTAGAGGAGGGAAGTCGACCGACCTTGGTGGGTTTGGCCAACCCCAAAAATCTCATCAAAATGGCACACAACCACCTCCAGGAGCTAATCCAAGCCATGCGCGTGTGAAGGCGACAAGATGGAGGGTCAACCGACCCTCACTTGGTGGGCCGACCCACACCCAACTATCTCTGCTACCTATCTATATATACACTACTTAGAAGTACCTCCTGGTCCAGAACTAACCTACTCAAGCTACAAATAGAGCATCTCACCTCATTTGCAAACACACAAGAGAAGAAGAGCTCCATAAGCGATATGCTGCAACCACTACACATAGAAAATAGGGAGAGAGGTGTGTTGAGAGTGCTAGTGAGCACGTGTAACCATCTTAGGGACCCAAATGTCCGTCTACCACGCGAAGGAGGATATGAGTGGGCCCACTAGGGGGTCGGCAGAACCGTTGGTTCGGTCGAGCCGACCTTGAGCTCGCTGATGTCCACCTTCCACGTGGCAGCTCCTGGTGACTTCCAAGGTCAGTTGTGGATGATTCCCAGCATATTCCCTGCGATATGCTGCCACTTGGAGCCTATAAATATGAGTGGAGGGGCTCCAAATGAAGACACACACACCACTCGGGATTCACTCTCTTCCTCTTAGTTTCTAGGCTTAGTGGAGTTAGGCTAGAGCAGCTCTACTTCAGGTTCCAGGACTCCTTGGAGTCTAGGGTATGACTCTCATATCTTTTATCCCTAGGATTGCTTTATTCTACTTCAAAGATACATCTTCTTTATATAATGTTTGCCTCAGTCATGATATGTGTGAGCTGTGTTTGTGTTCTTGGTATCATGTGTTGCTTGGCTTATATGCTCATGAGTTAGCCATATACCCTCGCTTTAATAGTATAGGATCTTGTGCCCTCATATATGTCAGTAGACTTTCTCTAGTTCGTGTATAGTATGGTTGCATATCATGTATAGTCTTTATGATCTATACCATGGCATCGGTTCAGTGGACATTTATATGGTGGCACTGGCCCTGGTCACAATAGTTCAGGACGGTCAATGTGTTGTGAACAATGCAAGCATGGTGCTTGGATTGAGAACATCGTTGGATATGAGCTTGCCCCATGGTTTGGCCGAGGTAGCCCATAGGTGGTGAAAACCCTATTGGTCCTTTGTAATCCTCCATGTTCGGGCATAGCTGTTGAAACGACCCAAAATCCCATTTATGAGATTCTAAGTCTTTGCACCTTAGTGATAGTCCTAGGAAGTGGCTATCACGTGCAATCCCTGTCTCAAGTGTTACAAATCCATACAACATAGAAAAATAGAGAGATAACACCCAGATTTATTACAATAATGTCTTGTACATCGGTCTGGCATAAGCCAATACAAGTCCAAGGGACTGAATCATACAAAGTAAAACATCCTACGAAGCGACATATGCGAAAGCTGTAGACTCTATGCCCTAAATCCAACTCGAGTGAAGTATGAGCACCTAGTCCTCGAATTCATCATTGAGGAAGTCATACTCCAGTTCTTCACCTGCATCACCACCATCTACCCGAAAAGCGGGTAGGCCATGGTCAACTCCCAATAAAAGCATGTCAAGTTAAAGCAGTCAAGGAAGATGGCGAAAATATTCTACATGCATGGGTAACCTAAATCTGGCTGTGGAGGTTTATGCAGTTCAGCAGCATTGCAAAGAAGCAAGCAGTATCCATCCCCGGGAGTCCGCACTCCCATCCATCTTTGAGGTCCGCACCCCAAGTCAAGGAAGTAGTCACAAAGCTTGTTAGATCACCACCCATGATCTAACCCCACTCCCATCTACGATACAGAGAACTCCATCTCCTCCACATCTCAATGGCCTCAGCTAGGCTTACCGCTGAAAAAGGAGAGAGAAGCAGCACAAGAGAAGTCTATGATGACATAACAGATCAGAGGACTATCCATACCAGTGAGCACAAACTATAGCTATAGGTAGTAACTCTGCAGAGGTTGTATAGTACTACCCGTGGTGCAGCCAGGCGGTGTATGGCCGACTTGACCAACACCTATGGTCAGAGCCGTAATGTGTGGTAAGGCTTTCCTGCTTCTCTGAGTCCAGGAGCCTATCCAACTGTAGGGCACACCATTGCCAGTCTTCGAGCCTCGGAGCTATGAGGGCCACCCTTGGCCAAAGGGATCCAGGCCTATCCGGAGTGAGCACATCAGATTCCATACACGATCACTATCTGTGGGGGATATAGTACCCGGGTGCCTCACGAGCAAGCCTGGCAGCCCACCAAAAGGGGGCGGCCCAGCCCACCGTTCTGGACCTGAAGACGTGCGGGACAAGTCGGCGCACGGAGGAAGGATCTGGAAAGAGAAGTCCTAGTTGGAATAGGAGTTATTGTAAAGAAGGAAAGGATTCTTAGAGATAGGATCGGATACAAACCGACTTGTAACCCTGCCCCCCGATATATAAGGCGGGCAGGGACCCCCTCAAAAACATGAAGTCTCAAGGCAACAGCTCAACACGCAATACAACACCCCAAAACAGGACGTAGGGTATTACGTCGAGTCGATGGCCCGAACCTGTATAAACCCTTGCGTCTGTCCATCCTAACCATCCTGCTTCCGATCTTTGCGATCTTCCCTACATTACAAATCACTTCCGTGGGCTACCCCGTGGAAGACTGCCGGAGATAATATCACCGACAGTGGCGCGCCAGGTAGGGGATATCGCCGAGATCAATCTGGTAAGCTCGATGGATCGCGTCAAGATCTTGGACAGCTGCAACCTCCCGGACGTCGACGAAGTCGAGATCCAGTTCGGGGACGTCATCACCACCACCGCCTTGGATACCCAGGCGGCAGGAGCTACGGTCGCCACGGAGGTCTCCTCTCTGGCGCCGACTTCGGCCATCACGGCCCAATCCGGTCCGATCGCCTCTGATCGTACCGGATCTACCCCGCTGAGTCCTTCGCAGAACGCGAGGCCAGACCAGTCGGGAACAGATCTACAATCACTCGGTTCCGATCCGACTCCTGAGAGTCGCGTCGCCGAATCATCACAGAGCGTAAACGCTCAACCCACACGCGTCCAGAGCCCTGAGGTCATTGCTGTTCAGACCCCTGGCTTTTGCGCGCTTGCTCGGAAGCAAAAGATGAAGGACATCGTCCAGTCGGATGATTACTTCTCTGGGAGCGACTCCTACGGATTAGATCTACTGGGACCCTCAATCCTGGACGATCTGCCGGAAGGATACACGGTGTCCGATGCCTCTACAGAGCCGGAACTACTAGGATCACTCGGAGAATTGACTCCGAGTAGTTTGGAGCGTTACACGCCCACATCCGACTTCTTCGAGTGCGAGGAAGACTACCTCGCGCAAGAGGGAGTCGGATCATATTGCTACATGGTGGCGCCAGCAACGCCAACCAATCCTGTCTCAGAAGATGAGGTCACTCCTGCTGAGGAGACGACCGATGCCAGGAACCAGCGTCGAGGACGCAATGCCAGTCGGGCGACTCGCAGAGCCGCACGACCGCACGGAGCCGCCGCGTCAGGATCTGGCATTGCTCGACTCCAGGAGCCTCGCTCTGAAGATCATCGTCGCCAACGGGATCAACACGAGCGGAGGAGCGCCCGGAACTTGATGCGCGACGGCACGTTCGAGTTCAACGGACACGAGGTCTACGAGACACCGGTCCAGAACCTCGTTACTATCAACGAGGAAATCAATCGGCTGCCGCCTAACACTCCGGGCCTGGAAAAGGTAAGGGCTCTCGTGCAGGCCGCCTCCGTCCAGGTTCACCAGATGCAAGGCAGGACGACCACCGACGCTCCTGAACCCGGTTCATCTCGACACCGGGCCGGCGGCGGATCGGGTCGTGATGAAGACCTCCGCACCACGATCAACAGAGATCGAGACGCGAGGGACATCATCACCAACAGCACTGAAGAGCACCATCGCGAGGAAATCCGACGGCGCCAAGAGTACGATCGGGATCATGGAAATCCCCGTCGTGACCCCAACAGGAGCGGCTACTCGACAGAGTCAGACTACTCTGACCTCTCCGGTAGCCCGAGGCGCGGCAACAATGGCGGTCGACGACGAGTGCTTCCACCACCCAGGCGACCGACTCCACCAAGAGATCGAACTCCACCGCGCAGCAGAACCTACCGGCAGGACCGAACTCCACCCAGGACTCGGAACTATCGGAGGACCCGTTCCCCGCCCAGGGACCGGGATCGCAGGAGGGACAGCACACCCCCAAGAGCAACTGACGGATCGGGTCCGAGCGATTCCCGCCCTAGAGGTCGGATCGGCGGATTCCAGTCGTTCACCGAGCGCTTAAGAAGCGTGACATGGCCCAGAGGCTTCAAGCTGTCGGATATCGACAAGTACGACGGGAAATCTGACCCATCTCAATGGCTTCAGATCTACTACACCGCCGTACAAGCGGCCGGCGGCGACGAGGACGTGATGGCAAACTATCTTCCCATTATGCTCACCAAGGACTGCCGCAACTGGCTGGCAGGACTCCCGCAGGACGCCATCGACAACTGGGAACAGCTTACCGAACTCTTCATCGGTAACTATCTCGGTACCTGGGAAAGGCCCGGGAGCAAGCGGCTCCTCGGTCAGATCAGGCAGCGCAAGAATGAGACCCTGCACGACTTCGTGCGAAGGTTCTCAGAAAAGCGCAACTCCATCACGGACGTCACGGATCAGGAGGTGATGTCAGCTTTCCAGCGCGGCATCTCCGACGGGAGACTGATCCATAAGTGGACTCGGAAGCCACCCGCGACTGTCAATGACATGTTCCGGGTCGCTAGCACGTGGGCGGACGCTGAGATCGCGGAAAGAGAACAGCTCAGCGAGATCAGAAGTCGCTGGGAAGAAGAGAACAAGACGACTCGCAAACGCGACCGCCGCGACGACGAAGACCGACACGACGACCATCGACGCAATGACAGCCAACCTCGCAAGAAGAAGAGCGAAGGAGACATGGTCGCCGCCCTGGACCGGTCCAGAGGCCGGGTAACTCCAGAGGACTTCCAGCGCATGCTCGATGAGCAATGCCCATACCACAAACACAAGCACTCGGCGCGAGAGTGCTACGGGCTCAAGCGAACCTTCACCGGGGGCAACAGAGGCCCCCCATACAGAAAGAGGAACGATGGTTCCCCGCGAGACGACAGGCGAAACGACGAGCCTGGTGATGACTTTCAGGAAGCCGACCGAGTGGTCCGCATGATCTATGGCGGACCAGAGTTCGAGTCGAAGCGCCAGCAGAAGCTCACCCATCGCCAGGTCATGCACGCGAGGGAGCCACCGGTACCTGAGTACCTCAAGTGGTCGGAAGTTCCGATCACATTCACCCGGGAAGATCATCCAAACTTCATACCGAAGCCCGGGTCCCATGCCTTGGTGGTAGCCCCGACGATCCGCAACGTTCGGCTCACCAAGGTACTAGTCGACGGTGGTAGTGGCCTGAACATCCTCTTTGCTAACACATTGAAGGAGCTCGGCCTGACTACTCTCGACCTGAGTCCCCCCCAATCCGCGTTCTACGGTTTGATACCGGGAGACGGGGCAGAACCACTCAGGCACATCACGCTGCCCGTCACCTTCGGAGATCGGAATAATTACCGGACCGAGCACATGCAGTTCACGGTGGCGAACTTTGAAACTGCATACCACGCCATCCTTGGGAGGCCGGCACTCGCCAAGTTCATGGCGATTCCTCACTACGTCTACTTGCAGGTCAAGATGCCAGGACCGAAAGGCGTAATCACCGTCTTGGGAGACGTCCGAGTCGCATACACATGCGAGCAGGAAACTCTCAACGCGGCAGCCGCCCTGGATATGTCCAAGCGCATGGAACAAGTACTGGCTGCATCACAGGAGGTGGACAAGGACGCTCTAGAGATCCCCACTAAGAAGCCAGCAAGAGAAGCCATCGCGCCAAGCAAGGAGACGGAGCTGAAGAGGATCTCTCTGGACCTGGACGACCCAAAGAAGACGGCCATCATCGGGGAAGAGTCAGACTCCACGGCAGGCTCTGCCCTGCTCTGCTTTCTCGACAGCTATCCAAGCTATAACCAGACAGACCTAGAGCCTAACGATAATATAAGAACTCCGTTCGTCACATCGTTCGGTGCTCCTTTGGCCTTCGGTCTGAAAAACGCCGGCGCGATCTACCAGAGGACGATTCAAGCGCGTATGGATCTATTGACTCCGGACGCGATAGGGCGCCTACATCGATAAATCCGTGGAACATCAGCACTTACAGCGTTTCTACGCCTAATCCAGTTATGTATTTATCTTTTTTATTTTTAGATTTATTTTTTCCGAGTGATTTTGGAGGGTAGTCACCCCCAGTTACGACTCGGCATGATCACAATGAGTTATCAATAAAGTTGATTTCATCTTTCATCCATTTCTACTACTCGCATTTCCTCTTTCGCGTCACGCACATAAAGTATGAGGGGAACAAACCTTAAATCGAGAGGGAAAGTACTCGCCAAGTCAAAGCTCTAAACGTACGACAAAGACTCTGCGGCATGAGACTGAGACCAACGAGGCTAATCTACTCCGTAACAGGTCAACCACTCAGAAATTAAGGCTAGCGCAGAAAGAAAGGGAGTTGTAGACCAATAAAAACTTATATACAAAAGTGATAATTCAAACATTGTTCAAACAAATACTGGTTCGACCAAATACTACAGATACTTTATTTACATTGCAGGGTCGCCAGCACCAGACGGGGCCGCTTCATCCGAGTCATCAACAACGTCCTTGGACAGGACATTGGCGATGGGCTCGACTTCATGGAGCAGTCTGCCCACATCATCTTCAGAGGTACCGGCAGCATACCCGCGGCCGAGTGGCTCCAGGTCTGACGCCGGGAACAGAGACTTCAGCACCGCCAGGACATGGCCACAGCTGGCCTGGCTGATGGAGCAGAGCTGCCGCCGGAAGTAGCGTGGGAGCGCCCGAACGCGGTCGAGGATGGAAGCTGAAGACGATGACGCCTCCGGCTCGATCTCCTCCGCCACCACTCGGATAGCATCCTCCAGCGCTGTCTTCTCAGTGCGCAGCGCCTCAGCCTCACCTTGCAGCCGGGCCACCTTGGCAGTGAGCTCTGCGAATTGGGACATAGTCCGATATCGATAATCTAAAGAAGGTTAGATCTGAATAATATTTTCACGTCTGACAGAAAAACAAATAAGGAAGAATATACCTCTGAGCTCGTGCACGGCCTGGGCCTCGTTGAGCTTAGCCTGCTCTACCTCCCCGCATAAATCGCGGGTGGTACGCTGGGCTTCCTCCAACTCAGCCTGGCGCTCGACCGCAGCAGCCTCGAGCTCAGCCACTCGGGCCACCAAGGAGTCGGCCTTAGCAACTGCAGAAGTTAATTCTTGAATAACCAAGGTTTTAGCCTCGGCATCAGCAGCTAAGTTCTGCAAAAACAAGTCAGATGACAATATGAATCAATATACCACTCGGTATTTGATGTCAACAAGTTAAGTAGCTCGGGAAGTACCTTGGCTATGTGGCCCATGCGACGATGGAGGGACAGGAACTCCTCCAGAGGAGTCAGGGGAGCACCACCACTCATAACGCCGACCGCCGCAGGAGCAACCTCGACCGCCGCACTCTGGGGCTCCTCCACTGCTGCAGTCGGTTCAACCGCAGGAGCATGCTGGGGGCTGCCTTGAGGAACTGGCGGAGGAGTCGGCGACGCCGGTGCAGGACTCGGCAGTGGCGGGGTTGGCTCCCGCTGCGACTCGGGTAGCGGACCCACAGGCTGATCGCTGGGAAGATCAGCCGAGTGGATCGGCACCTCTGGAGTTTGGATTGTTGGGACTTCGGTCTCAACCGCCGACTGAGGCGGAGGACCCGAGAAGGGGACCTCAGACGGCGTGCTACAGGATAAAGCATATATGGATCACTAACAAAAAGACATAAAGGAAATCAAGAGATGATAAGGATACTTACAGAGTAGAAATGCGCATTCTCAGGCGCTTTCCTTTCCGAGTAGGGGAAGGGAGGTCCCACGGACTTGCAGCACTCAGAGGCATTACTGCAAGGGGAGACTGCTCCGAGCTCGTGATTGGCGGGTGGAGTGACGACTCGGCGATGCCAGCTTCATCTTTCTCCGAGTCAGACGACTCAGAGATAAGGAGTTGCCGGCGGCTGGGCGCATCCCTGAACACGATCCCAGTGGAGATCTTCCGCTTCTTCAGAGCAGGAGCAGCCTTCCCACCACTCGGAGATTGCACGTCGGGAGAAGGAGAGGATGACAGAGTGATATCCGAGTCGCGCAGATCACTCTCACTTTCCCCGACTGCTTCTTCAGATTCAACGGCCCTGCGTCGACGAGGTTGATCCACTCCCTTTGGCATCTCAGGCAAAGGAGGGAGGGATACAAAGGCAACTCGACCCTGCAAAAATTGGGTTCAGTTCTGAGATTACACCCAATGGGTGGAATTGAAATAAAAACAAGAACAGACTGACTAAATACCTCAGGGCGTGGATTTCCCAAGTTGAACGCCGGAGGACAGTCAGTGGTCCTCAGGGACGTTCCAGGTGCGAAGAATTTGCCAAGCCGAGCGGCGGCTTGGACTTTGTCGACGCGCTCGGGGGCTTCGCGCGTGTTGTCCCCCTCGGCGTAATACTCATACGCCGGGTGAGCCCGCTGCTTGAGTGGCTGGACCCGGCGCAGAACGAAGTTGGCTGCCACACCGACGGCAGACAGCCCATTGTCTTTCAACTGGGAAATAAGACCCAGGAGCTCCCGAACCTGATCCATTTCACTCTCCTTGGGAAGAGCGGTCCAGGATTGGGAGGGAACAGGACGAGAATCAATTTCTAGAGAGATGGCAGGCGAGTGGTTTCCTACATAAAACCACTCGGACTGCCACCCCTTATTGGAGGTAAGGAAAGGGATATCAAAATACTCCCGAGTTCGACCCTCGCGGAGTTGGAGTCCGGCGCCCCCGACTACTTGTGGGCAGTCGGTTCGGGGATAAGGCTTAAGAAGAAAAAGATGAATGAAAAGATTGAAGTGAGGCTCTATCCCAAGATAGGCCTCACAGAGGTTGATGAAGATGGCGATGTGAAGGATGGAGTTGGGATTCAATGCGCAGAGGCAGATCCCATAGTAATGCAGCAGCCCGCGGAGGAAAGAATGCGCGGGCACGCCGAAACCACGGAGAAAGAAGGATTCAAACACCACCAAATCAGAGGAGTTTGGGGTGGGGAAAGACTCACCGGCGGCAGCGCGCCACTCGGCGGTTTGCTGGTCGGGGAGGACGCCGTCGACGACGTGCTGCTCGAGGCGCTTGGTGGTGATGATGGACTCCCTCCACTCGGCGGCGCGATCTACGGCGACCTCGGCGGTGGCCTTGCCCTTGGACGACCGGGCCCTTGCCGGCGACTTCTCCTTCCGCTTCGAGGCTTCCTTCCTCTTGGGCGCCATGGCAGCGAGCGGTGCTGAAGAGCGAGGAAGAAGGTTGCGGGAGCAGATCTAGGGTTTTGCTCTGGCGCAAAGGGAACTGGAGCGTCGGGGAAGGCAAATGGCAAGTAAAGGAAGAAGAATGCGGCGGGGATGGCTTATAAAGGAATAAACCGTTCCTCCCGCGCGCGGCGCGGCGCTTGTCTCGGGAACTCAACCGACGCAGGCACGTCCCGTCGCTTTGAATTCAAAGATGCGGTAGGGAATCGCGATATCTCACGATATCTCGTCTTCCGTAAAGCGACCGTTAGGGACGCAACGGACTTTTAGGAATAATGGGCCTAAATGGGCTGAAATATAGCACGACCTTTCGGTTCTGTTACGATAATAAATTTGTGGGTTCCTGAGCTAGGGTTCAGGGGCAGAAACCACTCGGTCGTGAGGCTAAAAATTAGTCGACGACCAGACTCGATTTTGCAATTAATATTGCGACCTCGCAATTGATTTTTACGTAAGGCATGCGATACTATCGCTAAATTGACTCAGAAATCTGGGTCGAATGCTGACAAGTATAAATCTTGTGAGAAGATGGCTTACCATATGGTCAAGTTGAGTCGTGGGACACGACTCGGGAGTCATGCCGAGTTCAAAGAACTTGAGGACAAAATCCTTATAAAGGGGAAATAAAAAAGCCTCTGAAGGAAAAGATTATCTAAAATCCATGTCCAGAGGCATGGGGGCTGAAAAAATCAGTCGGAATTCATGGCTTTCAGAGTCTTGACACGATCATGCTGAGTCGTAACAAGACTCGGGGGCTACACCCAATGGGTGCACCTGGAGGTGCACACCATTGATGGATCAAGTTCAAAAAGAGATTCATAATATTTATTTTTGACCCTCGACCAGAATATTCTATTCTACTCAAGGCTCGGGGGCTACACCCAATGGGTGCACCTGGAGGTGCACACCATTGAAGATCAAAATACAGATGTATAAAAATTGAAGACCTTTGGCCAATTTCATACTAAAATTGCCCAAAGCCCGGGGGCTAAGTGTATTCACTTCGCTGTCGCGTCGTGAAAAAGAGCACTCCTTCCCCTCATTTTGACTGTAATTGAAGAATTATTTTCAGGAACGTCCGAGTAGGCACTCGGATCTTCCTTGAAACCACTCGGATCTTCCTTGAAACCACTCGGATCTTCCTTGAAACCACTCGGATCTTCTTCGAAACCGCTCGGATGAGATCTTAGACAACTTGGAGCACTCGAATCATGCAAGAAAAGATGGAACAATTACAGCCAACGATCGGCCAAGAAGTGCTCGGGGGCTACTGTGGGGGATATAGTACCCGGGTGCCTCACGAGCAAGCCTGGCAGCCCACCAAAAGGGGGCGGCCCAGCCCACCGTTCTGGACCTGAAGACGTGCGGGACAAGTCGGCGCACGGAGGAAGGATCTGGAAAGAGAAGTCCTAGTTGGAATAGGAGTTATTGTAAAGAAGGAAAGGATTCTTAGAGATAGGATCAGATACAAACCGACTTGTAACCCTGCCCCCCGATATATAAGGCGGGCAGGGACCCCCTCAAAAACATGAAGTCTCAAGGCAACAGCTCAACACGCAATACAACACCCCAAAACAGGACGTAGGGTATTACGTCGAGTCGACGGCCCGAACCTGTATAAACCCTTGCGTCTGTCCATCCTAACCATCCTGCTTCCGATCTTTGCGATCTTCCCTACATTACAAATCACTTCCGTGGGCTACCCCGTGGAAGACTGCCGGAGATAATATCACCGACACTATCAGCCTGTAGACTAAGCCAAATCCACACACTAGTCTTAGGCCATACCCAACCCATTCCAGCCAAATAGCATATACATAAGTAATCCAAAGAAGCATGGTTATCCACCTCGGTCCTAAATTACAGAGAGCGGGCATCTCCTCAAACAGTGGTGTCAGTTACCAATGTGTATCCACTAAAAGTACACCTCCCAAACACCTCAAGCATGTGCCCGCCACAAGCAACAGTATTGGGGTGCTCCTAGAGCCACACACTCGGCATCTCCCACCCGCTCCGTGCAAATAACCCATCAAGGAGTATACAAAGTACTCACCCAAAACTCACGCCAAGAATATATCAAGGATCCCATCACCAAGTCTATGGCACCATGAGTTGCCCAATCATAACTCAAAAGCAGTATAAAATACAAGTGAACTAGCTGGTGTGGAAGGCTAGTCCATGCATGGGATAATCAGGGACTAGGATATAACAATTATTAAGAGCAAGGCTAAATTATATGGCTATGCACTCAATCGTCAGGCAAGCATCATCCAAATGAGCTAGCATCTATGCATGCGGGGATATACATAATCAGGAGTTGATATGACACCTTACTATTCATAGTGGTCATCCTTGGGAGCATAGTCTGGGTCCTGGGGGTCTTCCTTGTCGTAGCTCAGGCCTAATCAGAACAAGATATGACGCAAAATTAAATTACCAAGCATTACATCTAGGAAAGAACTCCAAAACAGCAACTTAGAAGATCTAAATAACTCCAAACTAGCTACAAACAGTATGGGTTTGATTTTATAAATTTAATGCAACTGGATTCACATTTTTCGGAGCTCAGACTAGTTTATTATGAGTTTTCAAAGTTTAAAAGGTTAAAAAAGCATTTCTAATAAAGGTAAAAAGATTTATTTAAGATTTAAGATGAATTTTGAAGAGTATAGGGGGTTTTGCATAAAACAGCCATGGTGGAAGGATCGGCTTGTGAAACTGGTAAAGCACACGAGGTTTTGTGTAAAATAATAGGGGTTAGATCACAAAAGGGTCGATCAAAGGGGCTCGTGGACTGGGTCTATAGTGCACCATGAGATTGATACATGTGAACTGTTGGCGCGCCGAACTTGATCCACCTCAAGAGACTACTCCCCCAAGGTTATCAATCCGTGGAAACAAAGTCATGAACCCTAGATTAACTATGCATCGTAAAGCATTGATCAAGTTGCAAGGTGATTGTGAATAGGTAAACATGAACATGCATAAGCACATATGAACAAGAGGTAACTCATCTAGGATAAAGCCTAGACTATGCATATGTTGTAGTTCTAGCTAGATTGGTTAGCAAAACATTGTTCTCATTCAATGCATCTTTAAATCCCTACCCTCCGGTCCAACTCCCAAGAACGCCACCTTACACGGGCCACACCCTGTCACGATGCTCCCTATCGGCATGGTTAGTTACAAGGGCACGAACATAAGTTCGTGTCATACTACTCGATAGATCCGGTATGCACCTCTAGCCACCATGACTACAAGAACACCCTATGCATCTATACCGGCCATAGATTGGAATAAGCAAACTCAAGAGAGTATGAAATCATAGAAGGAGGCAATAAGATCGTAAATGAATCAGAACACATCTATTACTTTACCCTGAATGATTGTACATCACAAGAACTCAACCGTAGCCATACCTTCTTGTGACTCCTAGCTCCAGAACTCTAGTGTGATCTTCCTCGCAGGGTGATCCTGCCGGCTAGAGCCTAGCCTAAGCTAGCCTCTAGACAACTGCACGACCCTCAGCTCTCCGTAGATGGTTGTCCCTCAAGTTCGTCGGCTTCTACTTCGAATGATTATGTGCCGGCCGAAAGGTACAGTATTTATAGTCCTAGGAAACCCTAGGTCAAAGGGGAAGGCGAGACGGCGCGGCGCGGCCAGAGGGGGCCTAGGCCGCATGGCCTGGGCCTTTCCTTGCCCCTCTCGTACTCAACTTGCTCCCTATGCCTGGTGATAGCTTCTAGAGTCTTCCTTTCAATGCATGTGGGCCCTGAACGTAGTTTGCTTCGGGATAAATTTATCTCTTGATGACTTTCCATTTGAATTTGTCTTTATCTCGAAGTAACTTGATCTTATCTTCATTTGCTTAGTCCTTAAGCAATCTTGGAGGCTGGTGGGCTGAATCCGGGCATGAGTGGGCTTCAAGCCATGGCTTGGGTGCCTGGGCCTAGTAGGCCTGCTTCATTCGGGCTTCCGGCCTTTGTCTTTCGCTTATCTCGAATTTAGCCCATATTTGTCTTGAATTTATCATTTATCCTGCATAAACCAAAATCCTCCAAAAACACATGCATATACGAAAACGTACCGGTGATGAAGTATGATCAATAGTTTAGACATTATATTCATGCAAATATCAAAGTTAAACAGGGGTAAAAGCGTGTCATTTAAGAGCGCCAACAATCCCCGCATGCTTAAAACTTGCTCGTCCTCGAGTAAGTCTTCGATAGAAATCAGCGTTGCCCTCCGATGTCCAATCCCTACACTTGATCATACACAAGAAAACATAATGCTCTCGAAAGATTTTTCAATTAAGGTTCAAGTTGTAACCAGCTCTTTCTAGTATGGAGGGTAGATATGAATTAAGTGCAACCCACAAAGAATTTAAATCCACAAGCTCTCAAATTTAAACTAAGTCTCAGGTAAAGGAATTTTATTTCAAAAAGAATAACTGAACCTAAGATCAATAATTTAAACCTTGCAAATTGCTCATGGGAACTCTCAACTCATCTTTTCTCTCGAACCTGCTAGCACTCTTCATCCTTTCTTTCTCTCATGTATATAAGTGTAAGGCTCATCTGGAGCTTGGAAAGGTTAGTCCTAGCAAAGATATTACAATCAAGATATTATCAAAACAAGAAAAGCATCTTACGGGTTTACCGAGACTCGTCAAAAAGGTCATGAGAAATGATGTCTTTGTGGAGAGGAAGAAAATTGACACACACTTTTTAGATGGTGGACATGTGCAAATGGTAAATAGTGATCCCAAGGCACAAATGAAGTCCTCGTTATCGGATTGCACATGGTTGGAATAATGTGGGGGATATAGTACCCGGGTACCTCACGAGCAAGCCTGGCAGCCCACCAAAAGGGGGCGGCCTGGCCCACTGTTCTGGGCCTGATGACGTGCGGGACAAGTCGGCGCACGAAGGAAGGATCTGGAAGGAGAAGTTCTAGTTGGAATAGGAGTTATTGTAAAGAAGGAAAGGATCCTTAGAGATAGGATCGGCTACAAACCGACTTGTAACCCTGCCCCCCGATATATAAGGCGGGCAGGGACCCCCTCCAAAGACATCTCATCTCAACTCAATTCACATCGACATACAATCCACGCAATACAACACCCCAAAACAGGACGTAGGGTATTACGTCGAGTCGACGGCCCGAACCTGTATAAACCCTTGTGTCTGTCCATCCTAACCATCTTGCTTCCGATCTTTGCGATCTTCCCTGCATACAAATCACTTCCGTGGGCTACCCCGTGGAAGACTGCCGGAGATAATATCACCGACAGTGGCGCGCCAGGTAGGGGATATCGCCGAGATCAATCTGGTAAGCTTGATGGATCGCGTCAAGATCTTGGACAGCTGCAACCTCCCGAACGTCGACGGATTCGAGATCCAGTTCGGAAACATTACCGCCGCCGCCTTGGATACCCAAGCGGCAGGAGCTACGACCGCCACGGAGGTTTCCTCTCTGGCGCTGACTTCGGCCGTCACGGCCCAATCCGGTCCGATCGCATCTGATCGTGCCGTTTCTACCCCGCTGAGCCCATCGCATAACGCGAGGCCCAACCAGTCGGGAACAGATCTACAACCACTCGGTTCCGATCCAGCTCCTGAGAGTCGCGTCGTCGAGTCATCTCAGAGCGTAAACGCTCAACCGACGCGCGTCCCGAGCCCTGAGGTGGACCCCCGGCTTCCGCGCGCTTACCCAGAAGCAGAAGATGAAGGACATCGTCCAGGCGGATGATTCCCCCTCTGAGAGCAACTCCTACGAGTCAAACCCACGGGGACCCTCAATCCTGGATGACCTGCAAGAGGGTTACACAGCATCCGACGCCTCTACGGAGCCGGAACTGCTAGGATCACCTGGAGGACTAACTCCAAGTAGTCTGGAGCGTTACACGCCCACATCCGACCTCTCCGAGTCCGAGGAAGATTACCTCGCGCAAGAAGGAGCCGGGTCATACTGCTACATGGTGGCACCAGCGACGCCACCTAACCCTGTGTCAGAGGACGAGGTCACCCCGGCTGAAGAGACGACTGAAGCCAGGGACCAACGCCGAGGACGAAACGCCAATCGAGCGACTCGCAGAGCCGCCCGACCACTCGGGGCCATCGCATCAGGATCTGGCACCGCTCGACTCCAGGAACCACCTTCGGAGGATCACCGTCGTCATCGGGATCGGCGCGACAGAAGAAGCAGTCGGAACCTGATGCGCGACGGCATGTTCGAGTACAACGGGTTCGACGTCTACGAGACGCCGGTCCAGAACCTCGTCACCATCGACGAGGAAATCAGTCGGCTGCCACCCAGCACTCCAGGCCTGGATAAGGTAAGGGCTTTCGTGCAGGCCGCCTCCGTCCAGGTCCACCAGATGCAGGGCAGAGCACATACGGTCGCTTCTGAGCCCGGGCCGTCTCGACGCCGGGCCGGCGGTGGATCGGATCGTGATGAAGATCTTCGCACCACGATCAACAGAGATCGAGACGCGAGGGACGTCATCCGCAACAGCACCGAGGAGCGTCATCGCGAGGAGATCCGACGGCGCGAAGAATACGATCGGGATCATGGAAATCCCCGTCGTAACTCCAACAGGAGCGGCTACTCGACGGAGTCAGACTATTCTGATCCCTCCGGTAGCCCAAGGCGCGGCAACAACGGTGGTCGCACTCCGCCACGAGGACGAGCGGCTCCTCCACGCAGGCGGTCGACCCCACCAAGGGAGCGAACTCCACCGCGCAGCAGAACCTACCGACGGGACCGAACTCCACCAAGGACTCGGACCTATCGGAGGACCCGTTCCCCGCCCAGGGATCGGGATCGTAGGAGGGATAGCACTCCCCCAAGAACAACAGACGGCTCGGGTCCAAGTGGTTCCCGCCCTAGAGGTCGGATCGGTGGATTCCAGTCGTTCACCGAGCGCTTGAGGAGCGTGACATGGCCCAGAGGCTTCAAGCTGTCGGATATCGACAAGTACGACGGGAAGTCTGATCCATCTCAATGGCTTCAGATCTACTACACCGCAGTACAAGCGGCCGGCGGCGACGAGGACGTGATGGCGAACTATCTTCACATCATGCTCACCAAGGACTGCCGCAACTGGCTGGCAGGACTCCCGCAGGACGCCATCGACAACTGGGATCAGCTTACCGCACTCTTTGTCGGTAACTATCTCGGAACCTGGGAGAGGCCCGGAGCAAGCAGCTCCTCGGCCAGATAAGACAGCGCAAGAACGAGACCCTGCATGACTTCGTGTGCAGGTTCTCGGAGAAGCGCAACTCCATTACGGACGTGACGGATCAGGAGGTGATGACCGCCTTCTAGAACGGCATCTCTGACGGAAGACTGATCCACAAGTGGACTCGGAAGCCACCCGCGACTGTCAATGACATGTTCCGGGTCGCTAGCACGTGGGCGGACGCGGAGATCGCGGAGAAGGAACAACTCAGCGAGCTCAAGAATCGCTGGGAGGAGGAAAACAAGACGACCCGCAAGCGTGACCGCCGCGAGGACGAAGACCGACACGACGACCATCGTCGCAGCGACAGTCACCCTCGCAAGAAGAAGAGCGAGGGCGATATGGTCGCCACTATGGACCGGCCCAGAGGCCGGGTAACTCCAGAAGATTTCCAGCGCATGCTCGATGAGCAATGTCCATACCATAAGCACAAGCACTCGGCACGAGAGTGCTACGGGCTCAAGCGAGCCTTCACTGGGGGCAACAGAGGCCCTCCCTACAGAAAGAGGAACGATGGTTCCCCACGAGACGACAGGCGGACCGACGAGCCCGGCGACGACTTCCAGGAGGCCGACCGAGTGGTCCGCATGATCTACGGCGGGCCAGAATTCGAGACGAAGCGCCAGCAGAAGCTCACCCACCGCCAAGTCATGCACGCGAGGGAGCCTCCGGTACCTGAGTACCTCAAGTGGTCGGAAGTCCCGATCACTTTCACCCGCGAAGATCACCCGAGCTTCATACCGAAGCCCGGATCCCACGCCTTGGTAGTAGCTCCGACGATCCGCAACGTTCAGCTCACCAAGGTGCTAGTCGACGGTGGCAGTGGCCTGAACATCCTCTTTGCTAACACATTGAAGGAGCTCGGCCTGACCACTCTCGACCTGCGTCCCCCCCAATCTGCGTTCTACGGTTTGATACCGGGAGAGGGGGCAGAACCACACGGGCACATCACATTGCCCGTTACCTTCGGAGACCGGAACAACTACCGGACCGAGCATATGCAGTTCACGGTGGCAAACTTTGAGACTGCATATCACGCCATCCTAGGGAGGCCGGCGCTCGCCAAGTTCATGGCGATCCCTCACTACGTCTACTTGCAGGTCAAGATGCCAGGACCCAAGGGCGTAATCACCGTCTTGGGGGACATCCGAGTCGCTTACACATGCGAACAGGAGACCCTCAACGCGGCAGCAGCCCTGGACATGTCGAAGCGCATGGAGCAAGTACTGGCTGCATCACAGGAGGTGGACAAGGACTCTCTAGAGATCCCCGCCAAGAGGCCAGCAAGAGAAGCCATCGCACCAAGCAAGGAGACGGAACTGAAGAGGATCTCGCTGGACCTGGATGACCCGAAGAAGACGGCCATCATCGGGGCAGAGTTAGACCCCAAATAGGAAGAAGTGCTCGTCAAATTCCTAAGGGAAAACGCCGACATATTCGCGTGGAAACCATCCGATATGCCAGGTGTCCCAAGGGAACTTGCCGAGCACTCCTTGAAGGTCAATCCGACTCCCAAACCGATCAAGCAGAGGCTTCGTCGATTCGCGCAGGACCGCAAGGAGGCAATTAGGGTAGAGATTACAAAGCTGCTAGCTGCTGGTTTTATTCAGGAGGTGTTCCACCCCGACTGGTTGGCTAACCCAGTTCTTGTAAGAAAAAAGAATAATAATGATTGGAGAATGTGCGTTGACTACACAGATCTCAACAAAAGCTTGCCCTAAAGACCCCTTCGTTCCCCCCCGCATCGATCAAGTCGTTGATTCCACGGCAGGCTCCGCCCTGCTCTGCTTTCTCGATTGCTACTCAGGCTATCACCAGATAGGCCTAAAACTGGAAGACCAGATTAAGACCGCGTTCATCATGCCGTTCGGCGCCTTTTGTTACAATACAATGGCCTTCGGTCTGAAGAACGCAGGTGCAACTTATCAGAGGACAATCCAAGCATGTCTGGATCAATTGATTCCAGACATAGTAGAAGCCTACATCGACGACATCGTGGTCAAGATCATGAACCCCGAGGACATGATAGAGAACCTGACTAAGGTCTTCGAACGCCTACGTAAATTCCGATGGAAGCTCAACCCGGAAAAGTGTGTCTTCGGAGTACCCTCAGGTAAATTAATCGGCTTTATGGTCAGCAACCGCGGCATCGAGGCAAATCGCGAGAAGATCACGGTCATCACCAAGATGCTACCACCAACCTGTCAGAAGGATGTGCAGAAGCTTACTGGATGCATGGCAGCGCTCGGTCGTTTCATATCACGACTCGGCGTCCGCGGATTGCCGTTTTTCAAACTGCTCGAGAAGCAGGATAAGTTCGTGTGGGATGACGAGGCGAAACAATCTTTCCAGGAACTCAAAGATTACCTGCAGAGTCCGCCCATCCTCATCCCACCTCAACCAAGAGAACAGCTTTACCTCTACATCTCTGCTACTCCCCGAGTGGTTAGCACGGTACTAGTGGTCGAGCGTCCTGAAGAAGGACACGCATATGGAGTTCAGCGACCAGTCTACTTCGTCAGCGAGGTCCTGACCGTATCAAAGGTACGCTACCCTCATGTGCAGAAGTTACTCTACGGAGTTCTCATCTCAGCAAGAAAGCTGAAACATTACTTTGAGGCCCATCCAATCTCGGTTGTGAGCGAAAATCCTTTAGGGGAAATACTCCATAACCGAGACGCCAGCGGCCGAATCGTTAAGTGGTCAATAGAATTGGCCGCTCACGACATAACCTTTGTTCCACGTACTGCTATCAAGTCTCAGATTTTGGCCGACTTCGTAGCAGACTGGACAGAGAACCAAGCTCCGGCTGACGACGAGATAGTTGAGTACTGGGAGATGTACTTTGATGGCTCCCTCCAGATCAAAGGAGGCGGCGCAGGCGTACTCCTGATCTCTCCAAATGGACAGGAATTAAAATACGTCCTTCAAATCATGTTCCCAGTATCCAACAATGCAGCCGAGTATGAAGCAGCCTTGCACGGTCTCCGCATCGCCGCATCTTTGGGTATCAAACGCCTGATGGTACGCGGGGACTCTGCCCTGGTCATAAACCAGGTAAACAAGGATTGGTCCAGGACCAACCAGAAGATGGATGCTTACTGCGAAGAAATCAGAAAGCTGGAAGGGAAATTCTATGGCTTAGAGTTCCATCACGTGGTGCGCGACCATAACAAGGCAGCAGATGAGCTTGCTAAGATGGGGTCCACCCGTGAAGGCGTCCCACCCGGAGTTTTCATACAAGATCTTGTCAAACCATCTATCAAGATAAACCCGGATGGCACTGTCGCGGAGCAACAAGTCGGAGAATCCCCGGGAGAATCCCCGGAGTCAGCCACATTAGTGGTCGACGAAGCGTTGGACTGGAGGACCCAAATCATAGACTACCTCGACAGCGGCATATTGCCCACAGAGGCCGCAGAAGATAAGGATCTGAAGTTGCTCCACGAACAGATCGGGCGGCGCAGCAAAAGCTACGTCATCATCGGAGACAAGCTGTATCGTCGATCTGGAGCCTCTCAAATCCTCCAGAAGTGCGTGAGTCGCGCAGAGGGTGTTGAGCTCTTGACAGACATACACAAAGGAATCTGTGGTAATCACGCCGGGGCTAGAACCATCGTTGGCAAAGCCTTCCGGTCTGGTTTCTACTGGCCGACTGCTGTAGCAGACGCAGAAAATATTGTGCGGCACTGCAAAGGGTGCCACTATTTTGCAAGGCAAATACACGCACCAGCACAACAGCTGCAGACTATTCCAATGTCCTGGCCCTTCGCTTGTTGGTGCTTGGACATGATTGGTCCATTCAAGAAGGCTCCTGGTGGTTTTGACCATGTCCTAGTGGCTATCGACAAGTTCACCAAGTGGATCGAGGTGAAACCAGTCAGAAAGCACACGGCAGCCAAGACCATCGAGTTCTTCACCGACATCACCCACCGCTTCGGAGTCCCAAATCGTATCATTACAGATAATGGTACGAACTTCGTGGCGCAGGAGTTAAAAGACTGGTGCAGCGAGAGGAGCATCAAGTTATGCCCCGTATCTGTGGCGCACCCAAGGGCCAATGGCCAGGTTGAAAGAGCCAATGGCGAAATAATCAAGGCGCTCAGGGCCCGGATATTCAAGCAGCTGAAACAGTACGATGGACGATGGATCAAAGAGTTACCGGCTGTAGTCTGGGGGCTGCGGACCCAGCCGAGTCGTGCCACGAAGCAAACCCCGTTCTTTCTGGTTTACGGCTCGGAAGCTATCCTACCAACGGACATCGCATACGGCTCACCCCGAGTGGAGTTTTATGATGAATACGACGCGCAAGTGGCGCGCATTGAAGACCTTGATAGCATCGAGGAGAAGAGATTGGCTGCCCAGATCCAAGCCGCGCGTTACGCTCAGGTCCTTCGACGGTATCATGATCGAACCGTTAAGCAGAGATCTTTTGAAGCAGGCGACTTGGTTCTGAGGAGAAAGGAAGACACTAAGGGCAGCGCACAAGCTTGCGTCCCCTTGGGAGGGGCCATACATCATCAAGTCAGTGAGTCGCCCAGGCTCATATCGCCTCATGACGGAAGACGGCGTAGACGTTCCAAATCCATGGAACATCGAGCACCTACAGCGTTTCTACGCCTGATTCAGTTATGTATTCATCTTTTTTGTTCATTAAGATATGTTTTCCTGAGTGATTTTGGAGGATAATCATCCCCAGTCACGACTCGGCAGTTTTATAATATGAGTTATCAATAAAGTTGATTTCATCTCCCACCTATATCTACTACTCGAATTTCCTCTTTCGCGTCACGCACATAAAGTACGAGTGGCACAAACTTTAAATCGAGGGGGAAAGTACTCGCCAAGTCAAAGCTCTAAACTGCACGACAAAGACTCTGCAGCATGAGACTGAGACCAACGAGGCTAATCTACTCCGTAACAGGTCAACCACTCAGAAATTAAGGCCAGCGCAGAAAGAAAGGGAGTAGTAGTCCCATAAAAACTTATATACAATCACAAAAGGATTAAAACATTGTTCAAAAGTGTTACTTCTGTCAGATACTACAAACATTCTATGAAATTTACACCGCAGGGTATCCAACACCAGAAGGGGCCGCATCATCAGAGTCATCAACAACGTCCTTGGACAGGACATTGGCGATCGGCTCGACTTCAAGGAGCAGTCTGCTCACATCATCTTCGGAGGTGCCAGCAGCGTATCCGCTGCCGAGTGGCTCCAGATCCGATGCTAGGAACAGAGACTTGAGGACCGCCAGGACATGCCCGCAGCAGGCTTGGCTGATGGAGCAAAGCTGTCGCCGAAAGAAGCGTGGAAGCGCACGAACGCGGTCGAGGATAGAAGCCGAAGATGATGCTGTCCTCCGGCTCGATCTCCTCCGCTACCACTCGGACAGCATCTTCCAGCGCGCTCTTCTCGGCGCGCAGTGCCTCCGCCTCGCTCTGCAGCCGAGCCACCTTGGCAGTGAGCTCTGCAAATTGGGCCATAATCTGGTACCGGTAATCTACAGAAAGTTAGATCTGGATAGAATATTCACGTCTGACATAAAAACAAAAAGAGAATAACATACCTCTAAGCTCCTGTGCGGCCTGGGCTTCGTTGAGTTTAGCCTGCTCCACTTCTCCGCGAAGATCGCGATTGGTGCGCTGGGCTTCCTCCAACTCGGCCTGGCGTTGGGTCGCAGCGGCTTCGAGTTCAGCCACTCGAGCCACCAAGGAGTCGGCCTTAGCGGCTGCAGAAGAAAGCTCTTGAATCGCCGAGGATTTTGCCTCGGCATCAGCAGCTAAGTCCTGCAAAAGATAGTCAGATGACACAACAAATAAGTGTACTACTCGGTACTCAACCTAAACAAGAAAAGTGGCTCAGGAAATACCTCGGCTATTTGGCCCATACGACGATGGAGCGACATGAACTTCGCCAGAGGAGTCATAGGAGCACCACCACCTGGAGCAACGACCGCCGCAGGAGCAACTTCGACCTCTGCAGCCTGGGGCTCCTCCATCGCAGCAGTCTGCTCAACCACAGGAGCAGGCTGGGGGCTGCCCTGCGGAGCTGGCAGTATGGCCGGCGACGCTGGCACAGGACTCGGCGGAGCTGGGGTTGGTGCTCGCGGTGACTCTGGCGGCGGCCCCACAGGCTGATCGCTAGAAGGATCAGCCGAGTGGGAGGATACTTCTGGCACTTAGATTGTAGGGATCTCTGTCTCGCCGACCGACTGCGGCGCAGAACCCGCAAAGGGGATCTCAGACGGCGTGCTGCAGGATAAAGCAAATAAGGATTAATTACAGAAAACCATAAAAGTCAATCAAAGGTTGACAATATTACTTACAGAGTAGATACGCGCATTCTCGGGCGCTTTCCTCTCCGAGTGGGGGAAGGAAGGTCCCTCGGACTTGCAGTACTCAAAGGTACTATGGGAAGGGGCGACTGCTCCGAGCTGATAATTGGGGACGGGATTGAAGACCCGGCTGCACCAGCTTCGTCGTCATCCGAGTCAGACGACTCGGTGAGGATGAGTTGGCGACGGCTCGGCGCATCCCCAATCACGATCCCCGTTGAAACAGAAATCTTCCGCTTCTTCGGGACAGAGGCAGCCTTGCCACCACTCGGAGACAGCACGTCCGGAGAAGGCGAGGATGACAGACTGATGTCTGAGTCATGCAGGTCACTCTCGCTTCCTCCGAATGCTTCTTCAACAGCACCGGCTCTGCGCGAAGCCGGCTGATCCACGCCCTTCGGCATCTCAGGCAAAGGAGGGATAGAAACAAAAGCAGCTCGACCCTACAAAAGTTGGGTTCAGTTCTTTACTGAAGTTACACCCAATGGGTGGAATTGAAAACAAAAAAACAGCAACAGATTGGTTCAGTACCTCAGGGCGTGGATTCGACAAGTTGTACGCCGGAGGACCATCAGAAGTCCGCAGGGAAGTCCCTGTCGCAAAGAATTTGCCAAGCCGAGCTGCAGCTTGGCCCCTATCAACACGCTTGGGGGCTTCACGCGTGTTGTCCCTCTCGGCGTAGTACTCATACGCCGGATGAGCCCCCTGCTTGAGGGGCTGGATCCAGCGCAGCACGAAGTTGGCTGCCACTCCTACGGCAGTCAACCCTCTATCCTTCAGCTGGGCTATGAAACCCAGCAACTCCCGAACCTCGTCCATCTCGCTCTCTTTGGGAAGAGAAATCCAGGACTTGGAGGGAACATGACACGAATCGATTTCAGGAGAGATGGCAGGCGAGTGGTTTCCTACGTAAAACCACTCGGACTGCCACCCTTTGTTGGAGGTAGGAAAAGGAATATCAAAATACTCCTGGGTTCGACCCTCACGGAGCTGGAGCCTGGCGCCTCCGACTACTCGCGGGCACTCGGTTCCAGGATAAGGCTTCAACAGGAAAAGATGAAGAAAAAGATTGAAGTGAGGCTCTATCCCAAGATAGGCCTCACAGAGGTTGATGAAGATGGCAATGTGAAGAATGGAATTAGGATTCAGTGCGCAGAGACTGATCCCATAAAAATGCAGCAGGCCGCGGAGAAAAGGGTGCGCAGGCACGCCAAAACCGCGCAGAAGAAAAGATTCGAACACCACCAAATCAGAGGAATTTGGGGTGGGGAAAGCCTCACCGGAGGCTGCGCGCCACTCGGCAGTTTGCTGGTCTGGGAGGATGTCGTCGATGACGTGCTGCTCGAGGCGCCTGGTGGTGGTGATGGACTCCCTCCACTCGGTGGCGCGGTCCACGGTGACATCGACGGCGGCCTTGGCCCTGACTGACCGAGCCCTTCCTGGCGACCTCTCCTTCCGCTTCGGGGCTTCCTTCCTCTTCGGCGCCATGGCTGCGAGCAGGGGCTGAGGATTGAAGGTTGGAGGTTATGAAAGTGGATCTAGGGTTTGCGCTCGAACAGGGAGGAGAACTTGGGCGCTGAGAAGGCGAATGGCGAGGAAAAGAAGAAGGTTGCGGCGGGGATGGCTTATAATGGAATGAACCGTCCCTCCCGCGCGCGGCGCGATGTTTGTCTCGGGAACTCAACCAACGCTAGCACGTCCCGTCGCTTTGAATTCAAACATACGATATGGAGTCGCGATATCTCGCGATATTCTGGCTTCAAGAAGGCAACCGTTAGTTTCCCTAGGAAACAACGGACTTTATAGGATTGATGGGCCTAAATGGGCTGAAATATGGCACGACCTTTCAGTTTTGTCAAATTAACAAATATGTGGGTTCCTGAGCTAGTGTTCAGGAGCATAAACCACTCGGTCGTGAGGCTAAAATTAGTCGACGGCCAGACTCGTTTTTGCAATTAATATTGCAACCTTGCAATTGATTTTTTACGTAAGGCATGCGATAGTATCGCTAAATTCGCTCAGAGATCTGGGTCAAGTGCTGACAAGTATAAATCTTGTGAGAAGGTGGCTTACCATATGGTCAAGCTGGGTCGTGGGACACGATCTGGGAGTCATGCCGAGTTCAAAGAACTTGAGAACAGAATCCTTAAGAAGGGGAAACAAAAAAGCCCCAGAAGGAGAAAATTATCTGAAATCCATGTCCAGAGGCATGGGGGCTGAAAAATTCAGTTAGGATTCACGGCTTTCAGAGTCTTGACACGATCGTGCCGAGTCGAATCAAGACTCGGGGGCTACACCCAATGGGTGCACCTGGAGGTGCACGCCATTGATGGATTAAGTTCAAAAAGAGATTCACAATATTTTATTTTTGACCCTCGACCAGAATATTCTATTCTGCTCAAGGCTCGGGAGCTACACCCAATGGGTGCACCTGGAGGTGCACACCATTGAAGATTAAGATTTCGACGGAGAAAAGTTGAAGACCCTTGGCTAATTTCATACTAAAATTGCCCAAGGCTCGGGGGCTAAGTGTATTCACTTCGCTGTCGCGTTGTGAAAAAGAGCACTTCTTCCCCTTACTATGGCTACAATTGAAGAATCGTTTTCAGGAACGTTTGAGCAAGCACTCGGATCTTCCTCGAAACCACTCGGATCTTCTTCGAAACCACTCAGATGAGGTCCTAGACAACCTGAGAGCACTCGGATCATGCAAGAAAAGACAGATCAATTACAGCCAACGATCGGCCAAGAAGTGCTCGGGGCTACTGTGGGGGATATAGTACCCGGGTACCTCACGAGCAAGCCTGGCAGCCCACCAAAAGGGGGTGGCCTGGCCCACTGTTCTGGGCCTGATGATGTGCGGGACAAGTCGGCGCACAAAGGAAGGATCTGGAAGGAGAAGTTCTAGTTGGAATAGGAGTTATTGTAAAGAAGGAAAGGATCCTTAGAGATAGGATCGGCTACAAACCGACTTGTAACCCTGCCCCCCGATATATAAGGTGGGCAGGGACCCCCTCCAAAGACATCTCATCTCAACTCAATTCACATCGACATACAATCCACGCAATACAACACCCCAAAACAGGACGTAGGGTATTACGTCGAGTCGACGGCCCGAACCTGTATAAACCCTTGTGTCTGTCCATCCTAACCATCTTGCTTCCGATCTTTGCGATCTTCCCTGCATACAAATCACTTCCGTGGGCTACCCCGTGGAAGACTGCCGAAGATAATATCACCGACAAATAATTAAGTATGGAGTATGTCTTCTAGGTACCAAGAATGAAACAAAAATAACTAAGGAGCATTTATTTTCTTTCTTTCTTTCTTCATTTTTTTCTTTTCTTTTCTCTCTTCTTTTTTTCTTTCTTTTAATTTTTTCTTTCTTCACATACATTTTTTTATTTATGCTCCTTAGAACCTTTTGCAACATGATACTTACTCAGCGGTTGGTCCGAGATAATGCAATGACTCTCCCCCCATGCTTGAACAATTGCTCGTCCTCGAGCAAAGAAGTGGGGAATTAAATGACCGCTGAGCAGAGTAGGAATTCTTCTCTCCTTGCAGTGAACAGCTTGAATCTTCAGGGGAGGCTTCCACAAAAATGTTTGAACCAATTAGAGTCAGGAACACCACAGGCCGCGTGGCCAAAGGGTGCTCTGGCCGTGTGGCACATGCCCTTTGTGCCTCTGCTTCTTCTGATTTTTCTCCTGTGCACTTGTAGATGCCTTCCAAATTTATTTTCCTTCAATGATGGCTCTGTTCTTTCTGAAACTCCGTCGAAATAATTGTTCCATACTCAATGAATGGGTTGTGGCACTACAAGGTTTTTCCCCTATTGCAACGGCCTACATTCGTTGCAATATGCCCAATTTGATTGCAATAAGTGCAATTATAACGAAAAAATTTCATAAAAAATGGTAGCAATATCGAGGGTAGTCCAAAGTTTGGACCACAAAATCGATTTTTTTGTTGCAAAGAAAAAGCTATTGCAACACAATAATGCGAGATTAGGCAACGATTTTGTTGTTGGTAATAACACCTTTCACAACAAATTGCTTGTTGCCCTAGGTGCTTGTTGCCACAACTCAAAGCGTGGCAATAGGTATATTAGCAACGAACAACAGGGGTTGCAAACAATTTATTGCCACACATCATAAGCGTGGCAATAGGCAGAACCCTCTATTACCACGATCCCCTTTTGGTTACTATAGGTGAACAACGCTATTGCCACGTTACATATTTGGTTGCTTTAGGTGCATTACTCTATTGCCACCAAATCGTTTTGGTTGCTACCACTACAGGAAATCCCGTGTTTGCCGTGTGCCACCTCGCGGGCACACGGCAAGTTGTTTGCCGTGTGCCACGTGTCAGGCACACGTCAAACAGGCTTGTTTGCCGTGTGCCACATGCAGGCACACGGCAAACAGGCTGCAAAAAATTTGAATTTTGCCTCCAAAAGTTTTTTGCTAACTTTTTTGTCCATGTATTATTCCATGTTAGTTTTGTGCATGTTTTTCGGTCTGTTTGCTATATTTAATCATTTTATATCATTATTTTCAGTTTTGCCAATACGGCAAATGTGAACTGTTTCGAATAATGTAATGTAATGTTTGGAAAAATGTTATTCGGATTCTTAAGACTAATATGATGCCATGTCCATTAGATGGAATCAAATTTTGAATATATTGTTTGCTTACCGTGTGCCCGAATTTGGGCTCGGTTCGTTTAAAAATTTTATAAAATACAAAAAAGGTCAAAAAATTATAAATTTTGGCGTGATGTCATGTTTTCATACATAGAGGCTATGGTAAAAAATGTAGAAGGTTTCGAGCAAGTTGACGCATTGCCTCCTTACAAACCGAAGCTTCTTGGGAGAAGATCCTAAGAGTTGTGAAAGAGATGTTGTGATTTGAAGCAACGTGACAATTGAAATTTTGTTTTACAACAAAACTCATTTTGTATAGTCTACATACACCTTAGACTGGTTCATAACCAAATTTGGTTATTTTTTGAATCCGTTTGATATTTTTTAAATTTTTTTTGTTTAGGCAAGAAAATGTTTGCCGTGTGCCCAGATCGAGGGCACACGGCAAACAAATTTGAAAATGTTTGCCGTGTGCCCTGGATCTGGGCACACGGCAAAGAGTTGTAGATTTTGAAATTCAAATTCTATAAACGACCTCGGATGAACTTTTGACCAAAACGAAAGTTGTAGATCTTGAAAAGTTATGAAACTTTGTAGTTCACAACTTTTTTATTTGAAGTCATTTAGGGCCTCAAATAAACAATTTACACTCGGAAAAGTTTAATATGAGGGGAATCAAAATGGGATATGGACGCAAAGACTCGAGTGGTGCAGTGGTAGAGGAGGCTACGCGCGAAGGGGAGGGCACGGGTTCGAACCCCACCGGCCGCGTAGCGCGCGATTTTTCCGCGAAAAATGCGCGACTTGGGACAGTGGGAAATGGCTGATGGGGTCCTTCCCCCATTAAAATAAAATGTTTTGCTATTTTATTTTGCGTTTTTTTGGGATCAAAACTTTGCCGTGTGTCTATCTTTGTCGTGTGCCAGATCGGGCCTTTGCCGTGTGCCCGAGATATGGCACACGGCAAAGAAGGCTTTGCCGTCGTAGGGTTTGCCGTGTGCCATTTTGCACACGGCAAAGCCTAAAGCACACGGCAAAGGCCTTTGCCATGTGCTTTTATGGCTTTGCCGTGTGCCCCTGGCACACGGCAAACGCCCAGTTTCCTGTAGTGTACAGGTGAGTTCATGTATTGCCACAAAGCATGATTGGTTGCTATAGGTTAACCCCTCTATTGCCACGATGAAGACGTGGTTGCTATAGGTGAACCCCTCTATTGCCATGATGAAGGTGTGGTTGCTAAAGGTGGAGACCACTATTGCATCGCTAAATCGTTAGTACTGGACCCTATATTGCCATGAAAATAAGTAGTTGTTACCATTATAATGTTATGTTGCAATAACCCTCTATTGCCATGAAACCTCTACTGCCACATTCAATGTTTGGTTGTCTAATGGTATAGTATCTATTGCCACGCTTACCATTTGGTTGCATAAACTGCCATTATATTGCCACGTTTTGTTTGCCAACAATATATTATATATATATGATCAATATGAAACCTTTTACACCTATCAAACAATATTTCATTAGTAAAACCATCCAATGTCAAATCCTTCAGAAACAAACCTAGAACTCAAAGACATAAGGTTTGCAACACACAATCGTTTGATAATAGAACTAATAAACTAAAGGATGTACAAATTCAGCAAAGGTTGCCTCCACGCTGACGATCCCACCAGCACTTGTGGATCCACTGAAACCGTTGTGTCCTGAAAAGAATGAGTGGGATTGATATTTGCATCAATGAAATTAAAATTGTAAAGTCTTGGCAACAACAACAGGTTTATGTTGAGACTGACAGCATATAACACTAGTGATTGGCACGTGCCCATGCGTGCGGCTTGATGCATGCTTATTTGTCAAAGTATGTTGTGCTCTAGATTATATTTAGGGAAGGAATTGATGAAAAACATATAGGATAGATATATAATCAGTTTATATTATGGTAACACTACTTAAGAAAAACTCATAAAATAAATAGATGAAAGCATGGCGGTAGGGTACATATCCATGCCATCCAAGAAATCACATAGCTGATGATAACATATATGTAGGAATCGAAGTATATATAACACAATAATTACTTTGAGTGGTCGATCTAATAATGACAGGCACAATTGGTAGTTTAACACAGTAGACCAACAGGTTGTCTAAGCTCAATGTGGTCCGCAGAGAGGTACAACATACTCATTGAGATATAGCTACCCCATGAGCATCTAGGAGCTTCATCACTTTAACCTCAACAGGTAAGTAGAGTACAGACACCAAATGCATAAAGTCGTATACAGAGTGGTAGAACAAAGCATGGCAGATACAGTTTCCAAGGGAGTACTCAGGAATCTTACCACCATGATCGTACCAATGAAATGCAGGGTACAGAGTATCATAGTCTCATAGACAGAGTTTGAAGACCAAACCATGACAAGATTAAGTACTGATGAAACAGGAGACAACCCAATAATGCTGATACATATAAGACTATAGTAAAGACAGAGCTGGTACCTGCATTTAAAGTATATAGGGTATATAAGCAATGAACTGAATCATATAAATTAACTCCAAATAATAATTCCAAAGTTGCAAGGAGAAGGTCTCCCAATAAAATGGAATGGAGTCAGGTAACCATTCAAACACTCAAGGATCCCAACAGCAACGTGTAAAAGTAAAACAAAATGAGGTTCATGTCTATAAGAGCAAGGTAGTGCAATAGCTAGCATTTGTAAGTTATTATATAACCAACCAAGCATCAGGAAAATTACTGAAAGACTCAAAATTTGAACAAGCCATCCGTTCATCACAATTCTAGAGCAGCGAGAGGAATCTTGCTCACCGAGCTGACGCCGACAGCAAAGAAGGGAACTAGCCCAGCCTTCTCCCCTCCAGCAGCAGCAGCTGCCGACCCCATGACTTCGGGTCTTGCCACGCCGTACGCATCAGGAGGCATGACCCAATAGAGCAATGCACCTCGCTCACATGCAGATCAGCAGATGGTCAGCTGAAGGTGCACCTCCACTTCGAAACTTCGTTAGGTATTTGAGTATAACTGCAGATGAAGATCCAAATCAGCCAAGTATACTCTAATCAAAGAGAAATAATGAATAAACAAGACGATGAGACAAGGATACTGTGCTAACCAATTGTTTTGAGTATATTAAGCGATGCCGTACTTGATCCAGAAATAGATTAACCATGAGTATGGTGCAAATTCCATCAAATCAGATTGCTTCTCGGCCAATCCTATTTCACGACTGTGACGAAGAGCAAGCAAATCAAAACACAAATCAAGAAGGGACTAATTATGTGCAAAGAGAAGGATCAGATATGCCTGGACGGATGGATCAGCGCGCGGAGAGCACTTACAGTCTAGATGAGAACGAATCCAGGAAAAAATGACACAAGCCACGCGATAATGACACACGAGTGTCCTCAAAACAGCATGGTACTAACCATCTCCAATGTGTAATAACAAACGAGTGTCCTCAAAACAGCCAGATGAGGGAAAATTGCTTGGACACCTGCATGGTTAGGCAGATAGAATTAATAAGTACCATAGGACAAAGTCAAGGTTTTAAGCAATCATTAAATCAACACAATGAAGCTAGAACAAATATTGCATAGGGATAGCAGCTGTGAAAGTGATGGCAGACTACAGAATTTTATTAATACAAACATTGCATGTTAAGAACTCTCAGTATGATTTGCCTTAGCAAGGTTCTCTGACAACAAGCAACAGCCAAAGATCATTTTAGCAATAGGTGAAACGGGTGAAGTCAACAGAAATTCATTGGCATGGCGCTAAAAATGGACATGATAGAAACAACTCATCAAACACCCGGTGAGCCTCCACGCAACCAGTTCCTTAATTGAAGTATCGCACAGCCCAGAGTGTTGTACAAAAAATGGCAGGCATTGTATGTACAGCCAAATATATCAGAAGATTAAACTGTACAGATCTACAACTTACCAGAATATTTTTCCCTGAGAAACACTAAATAGTCAAGATATAAAATGTACAAATCAACCAATTTCGACCATGCCTTGAGTAGAAAAAAAATCTGGCCTATCCAGCCCAAAAGCTACCTCAAATCCATCAAAAAACCTAGACTCTCCTAATGAAAAACATGCGGCAAAAATCTGGGAACTCCATTCGAGCTGTGAAGCAAAGCATCAATATTAGGGAAGGGACGCACCATTAGGGAGAAGAATACAAAAATCGGACCAGGAAACCAGCTAGGTTTCGTCGTTGATGAAAGGATCCAAGGCTGTACCTGGAGCTGCTTGATGGAGAAGGTCCCGTGCTCCACCTCCTCATGATGGTCCGCCCTAGCAAGGAGAATGAAGGGGGAGGGCATACGATGGCGGCAGCAAGGAGGATACAACCCTGCCACTGGGTGCCGTCTCGGTGTCAAATCGAGGCCAGGACGGCGTCGGTTCGGTGGAGCACGGCGCCGGCACGGCCGCGGCCTCTGGTGTGAAGTGCAGTGACGCGAACACGACGGCTCCGCGTGATGAAAGGCAGCCTTCACATCAGCGGGACGGCGCGGCAGGGACCCGAGCGTCAGCTCGGCGTGCCACTGCATGCGACAGCTGCTGACCACCGGCGAGGATGAGCAGGCAGCTGCGAGATCCGGCGAGGACGAGCAGGCAGAGCGGCGGCCACGAGTCAACTCGCCTGGATCGAGACATGGAGCAGGAGCGGCTGCAGCGGTAGCGGTTGTGGGCCTCTGGGATGTGGGATGGCCGCCTAGGTTAAGGAGTCAGAGGCCGCCTAGGTTAAGGAGTCAGATTGAATCAAACGGTGTAGATGAAGGTATGTATGGTTCCCGACGGCCAGTTATAAAAATGTAATTTTTGTTCATTTGACGAGATTCATTCACATGTGCGCGTGACTTTACTTCCCCTGCAATTGAACTTGAATTTTGAAAATTTAAAATATTTGTACTGCTGCTCATCTAAATCGGTCAGTAAATTTACTTGAAGTCGCCTAAAAATAATTTTAATCGTAACTTGATCAAAATTACTCTAATAGCACAATGGTTTGGTCTATTCATTGCTTAGTGTTGGGTCATGAGCTTGATTCTCCAACCCAACATTTTTTTGAAATTTTTTTATTGTCATCGTCATGGCCTCTACCACACGTTTTCTTGGCCGAACATGCATTCGGTGACCATTTTCAAGGGTTTGACAAGGCATCTCTGTTTTCTGTCCCTGGACCCCCGACGTCCCATATTCGTTCACATGTGGCCTGTACCATACGTTTCCTTGGCCGAACGCACGTTCGGGGGCCATTTTCAAGCGTTCGGCCAGGCATCCTCGTTTTCCGTCACTGGACCCCAACAGCCCATATTCGGCCCACATGTGGCCTCTACCACATGTTTCCTTGGACGAACGCGTCTGGTGACCATTTCCAAGCGCTTGGCAAGGCATGCTCGTTTTCTGTTCCTGAACTCACGACGATTGTTTTTGGTCTCACATGCCTTATACCACATGCTTTCTTGGCTGACCATGCATCTAGTGACCATTTTCAAGCGTTCGGCTAGGCATCCTTTTCTTAAGGTTATATCCAAATTCTAGATCGATATGAGTTTGATATTGTTGTAAAGGTTCAAAGCATGAATGATTAGATGTTGCTATATGAAACTATGTGAGACCTTTTCATCTGTGACGAATGTATAGTCCCTCTTTAATGAAATCATTTAAAACTTTTATGACAAGGGTCTAGACCCAAAAATTGTATAAATATAGGTTTAATTTTTTTTTGAAATGTAGATTGAGTTGCACGATTGGATAATTCAAGTATCACATTTTTAGTATATATCAAAAATTAAAAAAAAAAGCGGAAGAAAGGGGCTTTGAACCCAAGAACTAGCACATAAAACTAGCTTGAACTACCACCACACCACTTCATCATTTGTGTCAAGTTGTTGCATTTTATTTTATTTATTTATTTAGCACCATTGTGTCTATTACAACCAATGAGGACCTACTGCAACGAATGTAGGCCGCTGCATTAGGTGAAAAACCATGTAGTATGATGACCTGTGGCTATAAGGGGATGTGGCGTTGGCGGCCGGTCATGTCACACAGGTGGCCGACTGATGTGGCGTTGGCATCCGGTCACGTCATGCAGCCGACCGTGTGATGTGGCATTAGTCATGTCATGCTGGTAATAATGTATTATTGATGGTACAAAAATAATTTTAATCGTAACTTGATCAAAATTGCTCTTGTAGCACAATGGTCTGGTCTATTCGTTGCTTAGCATTGGGTCATGGGTTCAATTCTCTAGCCCAACATTTTTTCTGAAAATTTTATTGTCATCGTCGTGGCCTCTACCGCACGTTTTCTTGGCCGAACGTGCGTTCGGTGGCCATTTTGAAGGGTTCGGCAAAGCATCCTCGTTTTCCATCCCTGGACCCCAACGCCACATATTCGGCCCACGTGTGGCCTCTATCACACGTTTCCTTGGCCGAACGCGTCTGGTGACCATTTCCAAGCATTCGGCCAGGCATGCTCGTTTTTTTTCCTGAACTCACGACAATTGTTTTTGGTCTCACATGCCATATACCACATGTTTCTTTGGCCGAACATGAACTAGTGACCATTTTGAAGCGTCCGGCCAAGGCATCCTTTACTTAACGTTATATCTAAATTTCAGATCAATATGACTTTGATATTGTTGTACCGGTTCAAAACATGAATGATTAGATGTCGCTGTGTGAAACTATGTGAGACCTTTCATTTGTGACCAATGTATAGTCCCTCTTTAATAAAATCATTTAAAACCTTTATGACAAGGGTCTAGACCCAAAAAATGTATAAGTATAGGTTTAATTTTTTCGAAATGTAATTTGAGTTGCACGATTGGATAGTTCAAGTATCACATTATTAGTATATATCAAAAATAAAAAAAAATGGTAGAAAGGGGCTTTGAACCCAAGACCTAGCACATAAAACTAGCTTTGCACTACCACATTATTAGTATATGTCAACTTATTGCATTTTCTTTTAGTTATTTATTTAGCACCATTGTGTCTATTACAACCAATGAGGGTCTATTGCAACGAATCTAGGCTGTTGCATTAGGTGAAAAACCATATAATATGATGACATGTGGCCACAAGGTGATGTGGCGTTGGCGGCCGGTCCCGTCACGCAGGAGGCCGGCTGATGTGGCGTTGGTGGCCGGTCACGTCATGCAGGCGGCCGAGTGATGTGGCGTTGGCGTCCGGTCATGTCACACAGCCGGCCGGATGATGAGGCACTAGTCACGTCATGTTGGTAATCATGTATTATTGATAGTAAAAAAATAATTTTAATCGTAACTTGATCAAAATTGCTCTAGTAGCATAATGGTTTGGTCTATTCCTTGCTTAGCGTTGGGTGATTGGTTCAATTCTCTAACCCAACATTTTTTTTTTTGAAATTTTTATTGTCATCGTGGTGGCCCCTACCACACGTTTCCTTGGAATGTAATTTGAGTCTCATGATTGGATAGTTCAAGTATCACATTTTTCATATATATCAGAAATTAAAAAAACAATCAAGTATCACATTTTTCGTATATATCAAAATTAAAATAAAAGCAGTAAAATGGGGCTTTGAACTCAAGACCTAGGACATAAAACTACCTTTAACTACCACCACACCACTTCATCATTTAGGTCAAGTTGTTGCATTTTGTTTTAGTTATTTATTTAGCACCATTGTGTCTATTACAACCAATGAGGGTCTATTGCATTGAATGTAGGTCGTTACATTAGGTGAAAAACTATATAATATGATGACCTGTGGCTGCCGAGTGATGTGGCGTTGGCGGCTGGTCATGTCACGTATGAGGCCGGGTGATGTGGCGTTGGCGGTCGCACTACGGGAAATCCCGTGTTTGCCGTGTGCCCAAGGTTTTGCCGTGTGCCACTTCGCGGGCACACGGCAAACAAGCGTGTTTGCCATGTGCCTGCCCACGTGGCACACGGCAAAGCTGTGGCACACGGTGGCCCGAGACAGGCACACGGCAAACAGTCCGGCACACGGCAAAGCGGCCTGTTTGCCGTGTGCCACAGGCAGGCACACGGCAAACAGGCTGCAAAAAAATTGAATTTTGCCTCCAAAATTTTTTTGCTCACTTCTTTGTCCATGTATTATTCCATGTTAGTTTTGTGCATGTTTTCCGGTCTGTTTGCTATATTTAATCATTTTATATCATTATTTTTAATTTTGCCGATACGGCAAATTTGAACTATAAGTGTTTCGAATAATGTAATGTAATGTTTGGAAAAATGTTATTCGGATTCTTAGGACTAATATGATGCCATGTCCATTAGATGGAATCAAATTTTGAATATATTGCTCGCTTACCGTGTGCCTGAATTTGGGCTCGGTTCGTTTAAAATCATAGTACAAAATAGCCGGCTATAGCTCCGCTATCTCCCGCTATAGCTGATTTTAGAGAGCTGCCGCTATTTGCTTCTACGTGCAATTTAGCCGCTATTTGACGCTATAGCTCCATTTAGCCCGCTATTAGCTGTTTTTGAAGGCCTCCCGCTAAATGCCTTAGCCCGCTATTTTGTACCATGTTTAAAATTTTATAAAATACAAAAAAGGTCAAAAACTTATAAATTTTGGTGTGATGTCATGTTTTCATACGTAGAGGCTATAGTAAAAAATGTAGAAGGTTTCGAGCAAGTTGACGCACTGCCTCTTTACAAACCGAAGCTTCTCGGGAGAAGATCATAAGAGTTGTGAAAGAGATGTTGTGATTTGAAGCAACGTGACAATTGAAATTTTGTTTTACAACAAAACTCATTTTGTATAGTCTACATACACCTTAGACAGGTTCATGCCCAAATTTGGTTATTTTTTGAATCCGTTTGATATTTTTTAAATTTTTTTTGTTTAGGCAGAAAATGTTTGCCGTGCGCCCCAGGGGCGGCACACGGCAAACAATTTGAAATCCGAAAAATTAAAAAAAAAATGTTTGCCGTGTGCCCTGGATCTGGGCACACGGCAAAGAGTTGTAGATTTTGAAATTCAAATTCTATAAACGACCTCGGATGAACTTTTGACCAAAACGAAAGTTGTAGATCTTGAAAAGTTATGAAACTTTGTAGTTCACAACTTTTTTATTTGAAGTCATTTAGGGCCTCAAATAAACAATTTACACTCAGGAAAAGTTTAATATGAGGGGAATCAAAATGGGATATGGACACAAACACTCGAGTGGTGCAGTGGTAGAGCAGGCTACGCGCGAAGGGGAGGGCGCGGGTTTAAACCCCACCGGCCGCGTAGCGCGCGATTTTTCCGCGAAAAATGCGCGACTTGGGACAGTGGGAAATGGCTGATGGGGTCCTTCCCCCATTAAAATAAAATGTTTTGCTATTTTATTTTGTGTTTTTTCGGGATCAAAACTTTGCCGTGTGTCGCTCTTTGCCGTGTGCCAGATCGGGGCTTTGCCGTGTGCCCATGATCTGACACACGGCAAAGATGGCTTTGCCGTCATAGGGTTTGTCGTGTGCCATTTTGTACACGGCAAAGCCTAAAGCACACGGCAAAGCCGGGATTTCCCGTAGTGTCGGACATGTCATGCAGGCGGCCAGGTGATGTGGCGTTGGCGGCCGGTCACGTCACACAGCTGGCCGGGTGATGTGGTGTTGGCGGCCGGTCACGTCATGCAGCCAGCCGGGTGATGTGGCACTGGTTGCCGGTCACATCATGCAGGTAATAATGTATTATTGATAGTGCAAAAATAATTTTAATGGTAACTTGATCAAAATTACTATAATAGCATAATTGTTTTGTCTATTTGTTGCTTAGCGTTGGGTCATGGATTCGATTCTCGTGCCCAACATTTTTTTGGAAATTTTTATTATCATCCTCATGGCATCTACCACACGTTTTCTTGGCCGAACGTGCGTTTGGTGACCATATTCAAGGGTTCAGCAAAGGCATCCTTGTTTTTCATCCTTGGACCCCGACGGACTGTATTCGGCCATGTACAATATAGAAGGATGAGGGGGAGTCCAGATCAGAGATGAAGAATAGCGAGATGTGTCACCCCCTCCTCGATCTCAGGGCAATGTTGGAGGCCCACTAACAAGAAACACTTGTGTATAGCAACAACATAAAAGCATCGCGATAGACACATGTTATTGAAACAAAGAGCATGTTCGTTGCAATAAGCGTCTAGACGTTGCAACGATATTGCACACTATTACAACCAAACATTGTTGTGGGCAACACAACCATGCTATTGCATCCACTCATGTTATTTGATGCAATATCCACCTTCCTATTGCAACACCACAACAAATTTAATGCAACCAAAGTACACCGTGGTGATAGCGTCCAACAAAAGCAACGTAAACTAAAAAGGTTGCAATAGCATCTTTTAATTGCAACCAAATAACCACTAGTGCAACTACCAATTGTCATGGCAAACCTCCTAACCAATTGCCACAAAAAAAACATAAAATAGTTGCAAGAGTACCTTTCTTTTGCTACCAAACCCACACATATCACAACACAACATATTTGTTGCATTATACTCACATATTACCATCAAAACACTGTTTGGTTGTAATACACCCCACAATTGCAACCAAATTAGTGTCGTTGCACTTATGCTTCGTGGCTATAGAGGGAAAACCTTGTAGTGTGGTCAAGGTGGTAGTCTCAAAAAGATAATTTGGTTTTTTGGGTGGATATCCAGTGAGGTTTGCTAAGTTCTCAATGTGAAAACTAGCAATGCATGGATAGAAAAGGCTAGCAAAAAGAAAGGTATGCAAAATCCTGCGACTAGCCCTTGGGTGCTAGCTAGGCATTCGACGAAATGCCAGCGGCACTCCTCGTGCACCGGCGTGGACACTACAATGGCATGGGCAACTTCTAGGCGACGGTGATGGAGGCGCGTAGGTCACGACGGCGACGATGATGTCGGCGAGGCTGCACCACGGCAAGGCTTGGCCTTTGGCCTTGACGCGGCCCGCAGACACGTGGCACAGAACGGCTGCGGCAGCGAGGCGGCAGTGTTTCGGCGTGCTCGGTCCCGCACTGCCACAAGGGCATGAAGGGCTAGAAGCGGGTGGCGTGTGGCCGACTTGAAGGGGCTTGGCCCCATGTGGTGCGCGTGGCGAACTCATGTCGCTTGTGACACGGCCATGGCAAGCCCACGCACATGTGAGCTGCCAGCGTGTCACGGTGAGGCTCTTGCAAGAAGAAGCATGGCATGAAGACTGGCACACAGATGGGATGGGTGGCGTGATGCTATAGAGGTTTCATCGTCGAGCGGAGCCTAGCCCCGGACAACAAGGAGGAAAGAAAGGCGGCGCCTGTGGCGATGGTCGGAATAGAGAGCTGCATGCAGGCTGGCTATGTGGCTCACTAAGGGGTGGTGGAGTAGAACATCGCTGGCTTGAAGTAGACTCGTGGTACAATGGTAGCTGCTCCTCTTACCAGCGCAATGGTGGCTCAGTGAAGATGAAGTAGACGGTGGCGACGGCGACCCAAGCGGTGGCATTTCCTTCCTGCGGACGGCCTCCTTCTTCTTCCCTTCTCCCTCTCCCCCACTTCCTTCGCCTCCTCATGGTGTGGCTAGTGGAACAAGGGCAAAGCCCTAGACGAATTGGGGAATGGCGGTGGCGGCTGCCAGCTCTTATAGCCGCGAAACAGGGGACAGCAAGGTGTTGGCTCCATCTTTGTGGAGTTTTGCATCCATGGCCGTGAGCGGCGTGGGGACACGCGACAGCATCTCGTGGTGCAGGGTCTAGGTTTAGCGCATGGCGGCAGCTTGGCGTCCGGGCTGGGTAGGGGCATCAAATCCCCGTCGTGGGGCTTCTAGAAGGGGGTCCGGTCCTAGTGTTTGGGCTTCTTGGCAAGCTGATGCGGTGGCGGCCAGGTGGCACTGGTGACACGAAAGGTAGTGAGTGGGGTTGAGGTGGCATGGCAACATTGGTGGAATAGGCGCTCGACACCGAGGTGGAAAGCGAGGCGGGGGAAAGAAGAAGAACAGGTGAGCGGTGGGACCTGTCCATCGGTGAGAGAGAGAAAGAGAGAGAGAGGGCGTGGGCAAAGCTGGTCCAGTGGCTGGGCCGCTGGTTGGGCCTGTGCGCACGCGAGTAGAAAAGGTCAGATGGGCCAACTAGGATTGTCAAATATTTGCCATATGCGAGATCCCTCCCCTTGTGCCTCCATACACGGCACTGCCTATCATCTACCGACGCTGGCCCCACTCGTTTGGAAGCTTTGCTTGGTTGGTTCATAGATATGGCTGTTATGTTGCTCTAATTCTCCCAATTGGATGGATCTGTGTTTAATCTAAAGTAGGAGATGGCCTAGAGATGAGCCTGAACGATACAAGCACACATGTCTAACTAATGACTCACTATTCCTTTTCCATATGTTGATTTTTTTTGGCATTTGGAACTCTCTAAATTAATTGCAATAATCTGAATAAACTATGTTTGAGCTTTTTTTTTATACAAATAATTTCAGAATAGAAGGAAATGCATACATATTCATTCATTTTTGGAACCACGTCAAGTCGTTGGAGCCCCAAAGCATGCCAAGGTCTGTATGTTCATCCCATGTATGTTGGTGCTTTTGACCTCAGATTCCCGTTTGCTTTGTTGACCTGGTTTTCATTGTTGCAGCACGCTTGGTAGCTGGATGGGCTGGAGCATGGAGGCGGATGGACGTCAACGGAGGCTGTAGTAAATGCTGCTGCCGGCTGCTTATTCACTAGGCTGGGCTGTTAGGTCTCATATCCTTTTTTTTAAGATCTTTCCTCCAAGGAATAGGGCTCAGTGGAATCTTGTTTAATATATTTACAAGCAATTAGCTATCAATTCTTTTTACCCATAGGAGAAAATGAAAAGTGAACAGCAGTGGTTAGCTGCTTTGTTCTCACGCACATATGAGGGGCGTTTCTGAAAAGAGTGTGAGAGGGACAATTGGTTAATAGAATAACTCAAAGGCAATTGGTTAGGATCAGCCAAATGACCTGCTGTGTATTATGTGGTCCATTTAGCAGCAATGGCACCTTTTGAAGCCTGAATGATCAATGACGAATTACAGTAGTAGTCAATGGCTTTCAACTTGTAGAGACAGCATGCATGATACTGTCCAACAAATTACAGTAGGAGTCAATGGATTTCTACTGCTATTTGGGTTTAGGGAAAGCTAATCACTCTTAACAGATTGACGTTCATTTTGCAGGGTCTTGGCCAAGCTCAGAACATGAGGGATTCACTGGCTGAAGCAAAGTCAGACATTGTTGCGAAGGTTAGTTCTTCTCTTGTAAGGATATATCTCAGTGGCCTTCTCTTGTAAGGATGATGCCGCGGTCTCCTCACATTGCACAGGCAAGGGTAAGGCTTTGCCACTGACACACTTCCCCAGACCCGTAACTGTAAAGCTTGAATGAATCTGACAATGCTTCAATTCGCAACTGTAAAGCTGACTGTGGTGTGTATATTCCTGCAGTTTTCTTGCCATGAAACTGGGGTTACTCATGTCTTAGTAACCGGAGGAGCTGGTTATATTGGGTCACATGCCTCTTCAAGGCTCTTAAAGGATAATTATCGAGTTACCATTGTGGTAATCAAGACTTTCTGGCGTACCGAGTACTGACTGTGAATTAGTACTGAGTACTAAGGATAATTATCGAGTTACCCAGGTCAACAAGATATTTGCTGAAAATGCATTTGATGATGTGATGCACTTTGCAGTCGTTGCTTATGTCGGTGAGAGCACACTGGAACCCCTTAGGTAAGTCTGTAGTGACCTTGGTGAAAGTTTGACACTTAAATTGGCATCGAAGATCATCTTATTTTATTCCGCATAAAATGTAAAGAGCATCCAGGCTTTTACTCCTTTATGCATTTTCATGTAGAATGGCATCAACATGCATTACCAGGGAGAATGTTATAATATAGTACATTGTGGGCAGTTAAAGGATCTGAAACTTCTGTAATGTTTCTAATAGCCTCAACAACTTAACAGGTACTACCACAATATTATGTCAAATACCTTACTGACTTTGGAGGCTATGGCATCTCATGGAGTCAAGAGTCAAGACCCTTATTTAATCCAGTACATGTGCTACATACGGAGAACCAGAGAAGATGCCTATTACAGAAGCCACACCTGAGGTAATTATGTTAACAACTTGAGATGGCTTTTAATAATACCATGTGTTGTGTCATTTTGCTAGCTTATTACTGGAACAAATAATTTTAGGCTGCTATGCAAATGTGGCAATCCTTTTTTTCATTTTTAATGATTTTAGGTATTTACCTGGAGTCTGATGGTTGGGTGGGTGGATCGAGATGGAACTCGATCGTCGACTTCGTGAGCGGCGCGGAGTACTGTTTTATGTTCACATAGGTGACTTGTAATTAGGTCCATGGATTGTCTTACTGTATGATACACTGTGTGAGCTCTACAAAGTATAAAAGTTCATGGTGCCTTTTAGGCGTTAATTTGGTAGAGCATCCAGTACATGGTTAACTCAATTTAATTAACTTTCTAAAGGGTGACAGATAATTAATGGGATATGTGTATTTTTACATTGTGAATTTTGCATTTTTTGGATTAAATGTCACTTAATGTCGGCTTATCTTATCGTGCGATATATGTATCGTTAGAATAAAAATTTTGTTGTCCCGTAGCAACGCCCGGGCACGAACCTAGTTAGAATAAAATAAGGGCAAGTTGCCGTAGAGATTAACGGAGTCCAGGTTAAATGCGCATACATGCCAATCTTTCCACGACGGGCCGGAAGAACCTTAATCGAGAAGGACTCTGTGCAAAAGGATTTAGAGTCCATGTATCTTAATAATTCCATTTGTTTAGATATTTAAATTAGGTTAGATTGCATATGTGGCTAGCTAGGCATCAGGGTATAAATATACACCCCTGGTTATTGTAAAAGTATTATCACACATCAATACGAAACAATCTACTTTCTCAAATATCTACTTTATTGCAATTTAACTTTCAAGTCAGCGACTTCGCCAAACCCTTAGTTGCAGTAGATTTTTCTCTTTACGAGTTCTTCCGGTGAAGTAGGGCTGCATTAGCTTCGATCTCCGGCTTAACCGTAAGTTCCGCGTTGTGACGACCCGGATTCTCGTTTCCAAGAATCTGACTCCCTGTACCCTTGTGATAGTCCCTGGATCAGTAGCTATCACGTGCAGAACTCATCTCAGCAGAATATCATATCCGTACAATGGAAACAAAGCATAAAAAGGGATATTTACATCCATACCAATGTGGAATACGATACTGATACATGCCCATTGGGCTATACGACAAGAAGAAATCCTGTGTAGCGGTAGCTAGGCCTTCAAGCCTCCGTTTTCGATCTTCACCACAGGCAAACTTGAGCGAAGCACACAACCCTTCAACAAGCATCCTTCATGATCGGACTTGAGCTCCAAGTCCAAACTTGCATGCTCACGAACTATCCCCAAGGAATGGGATAGCTCCACGTCACCATCCGTATATGGCAAGCTTTAAGTGGCCTAAATCTAATGGTATAAAAGTAATTCAAGGAAAGGCTGTTTGTTTCCTATGCAGCAGCAATAACAATAATGAGTAAAATTCTCCATAAACCATCCATATCCCACCTCACATCACATCACCATCTCCACACTCGTCTAAGTCGATGCGAGAGCTCCATTCCCTCGCACCTCACCAACTATGTCCGGATCCACAAAGGAAAGGGAGAAACTTCCCTTCTTCCCGACCATAGTTGCGATCCTTAATCACTCTATCAAACTGGCTAAAAAGGGGAGGTAGAAGATCCCAAATACGAGAGGTAACAGTGCACGGGCATGACCAATACCGAGGTCGCGGCTATACGTATAGATTCTAGACTCTGTAGAGCTTGTACAACTGTACTCACTTGGGCTGTGAGATGGTGGCCGCCATCTCGAGACGCAACCCATAACACCGACCCTATCCCTTAACGGTGCCCGCCTGAATCTTCCGGCTCGAAAGTAGCATTGACTCGCAACTGCCCCGGAAGCTGTGAAACTCATCCTGCTGGAATAGGGACATAGTATATCGGGGAGCAAAGGTCATCACCAGTTCCCCCTAGCACAATCCTCGTGAACGCCTACAGTCTGGGCACCGCGCTAGGTAGGCTGGTTGTTACCCTTCCATGGGGGCAAGCGGTACGCACATAGTGTCCCAAGAAGTGGTTACCCCACTCGGTTTCAGGCCGGGGCGAGCGTATCCGTCCAAAAGTGTATCCTCCTTCGAGGTTCGCAGTCGCACCCATTACAGGTATCGCCGTCCAACTCCTGTGCTCCAATCCATCCACTCGTGCCCGCAACAGGCACAAAATAGGGCTCTTTCGAGTATGAGACCCCTAGCACCTCGATCAGAAGATCGAGTTGTAGTTGCTCGCCCCCGCCAAATATCCGAAAAATGCCTTCTCCTGCCGGTTTTTATCCCTACACACGCCAAGAATCCTGATCCACGATATCCCATCACACATGCAAGCAGCATAGCAATCATATATATAGTAGTGTAGTACGCAAACAAGGAATCAAGATATATAAGTGGGCTATGCATGGTTCAATCATCATCATCATCATGTAATAAGAAAAGCGCTAACATTCTACTCAGCAATGCCTAATAGGTACAAGAATTAGGATGGGTGTGAACATGAAGCAAGGTCCTTTATCTCTTCTTCTTCAGCGTAGTCAAAGTCGATGTTGATGAAGTCTTCCAAGTCTTCCATAGACCCTAATTGCATAAATAAAATAAATATCGAGAGTCTAGATGCAAATAACTCCAAAAGTAAATTCAAGAAGATCCAAACAAGTCCAAATCCTGTTCTAACGGGTTTGTCATAATTTTAAAAAATACTGAAATTGGTTTCATATTTTTCTGAGCTACGGTTGATTTATTACGAATTTTCGAAGATGTAAATCAATTTCTAGATTTTTTGAATAATTCCAAAAAAAGAGAAAACACCAAAGGCCGCCATGTGTCAGAACCAGGGTGTGCCACGTGTTGGCTCAGGGCTGGTCCACGTGTCCTACTGACGTCAGCGGTGGGTCCGGGGTTGATGGCGTCATCAGCGGGCCCTACTGACGTCAGCGTTGACTGGGCAAAGGGCCTGGCTGAGATTCTGGCAAAGGCCAGGGGGTTGGATGCAAAACAGCGAGTCGAAGGACTGGTTTGAAGGGCTTTCGAAAGAGCAGGGGCTACCTGGCAAAAAGGCCAGGGGCTGGTTTGCAAAAGGGGTGGTCAAAGGGGTCGATGGACCGAGTCCACCGTGAGCCGTGTCTGCGGCTCACGTGGACCGTGTCCACGGACGGCGTAGCGCACGCAAGGTGCTCGACAGAAGGGCTCGGCGAGGCGGCAGCGTCCACGGCGGCGACGACGGCGAGGTACAGCATCATGACGGGGTTACGTTCGAGCAGAAAAAGGCTCGGTCTTGGCCTCGGTAGGGCCGGTTTAGCTATGCCTACAAGGTGCTCGACGGAAAGAAAAGCGGCAAGGGGGGTGCGAGGTTGCGAACGGCGGCAAGGCAAGGCAAAGCACGGCCTGGGCTCGCGGTTCACCAGCTTAGCAACGACTTCATCTTCGATCGCATTGTCGCCCTCCTCGCGCACCAGATCAGCGTCGGAGCCTTCGTGTGCTCCTCTTCCGGCTCCTCTCGCCCGCGGTCGTCGTCAACTGGGCAAGGGCGGCGCGAATAGCAGCGCGGCGCGGACAACGGCGGAGCGCGGGGCTGCGGCGACAGCGGGTTGCCTGCAGGGGTACGCAGCAAGCTATGGCCGCGGCAAGGTCGAGTGGCAGGCTAGCAGCAAGGAACGCACAGGCTAGCAAGGTCAAGCCCTCGTTGGATTAGCCTGTTCATGGTTGAAAGGGGCAGCTCCCAGTCAAGCACGGAGAGTGCTCGATAAAATGCCACAAGGGCATACGAGATACAGCTAAGCTCGGCTTCACGATGGCATGCCACGGCTTCCAGGCCGACACGCCGGCAGCAAAGGTGCAGCGCGCGGTAGGAGCTAAAGGCGGCAGCTTGGCTCAGGCTTAGGTTCGGCGAGCGCATGCGGTGGTCGGCAACGCCGGTTCGCGATGCGGCTCGCGTGTTCGTGGGCAAGTTGGGCTTCACGGGCGGTTCCCAGGCAGTCCAGCAAGCGAGCACGAGGCAACGACGCTCGCACGCAAGAACGAAAGAAAAGGAATCGGCTTGGGGGACTTGGTGCTCACCGTGGGCTCGTTCGGGCATTTTGTCGAACACTTCGCATGCACCCAAGGCGGCAGTGGCGAAGCAGCGCGTGACCACCGGCGGTTGCGTTGGATGGTGCTCGTGGTCACACGGCAAGGCCATGGCCGCGGCGGCGAGGCTATAGGCGTAGGCTTTCTACGGTTTGGTGCGGCACCAAGGCACAGCCACCACGAAACAGAGGAGAGAAAGGTGGGGAATTGGACAGGAAGGGCGGCGAGGCTATGCGTGTGCTCACCGAGGGACTCGAGGAGGTCAGGATGGCGAGGCGATGCAGTGCAGGCTCGAGGACGGGGTTCAGCTTGCGGACGGCGTCGTGCTCCAGTGCGTGGTCGTCGGCGTGGCCGACGAGCTTGCGGTACGGCGTCGTCGTCGAGGCAGCGCGGCTGCAGCTCCTCTTCCCGGTGCTCGGCGTAGTCGCACCCAGCGGCGTCGACGCAGCTCGGGGCGAACGGCGGGGTGGACGGGTGTGGTGCTCCTCTCCTTCTCCTGCGGCCTCCCTTGTTCCTCTCCTCTCCCCACAAACAGCGGTGGCTGGCTGGCACATGTCGTCGAGCACGTTATGTGCGTGCTCGTGATTGTAGAAAAAGAAGGCAGTAGTTTTGGCATGTTGGGTGCTTCTGCCGTGAGTAGCAAGGAGAAAAGTTTGGGCTGCAGCAGCTAGCTCCTTGCTGCGTGATTGGAGAAGCGGTGGAGCGGAACAGAGAGATGCAGCGCTAGGTGGCTGGTGGCCTGGTGCTGCTCTGTTTGTTTGTTCAGTGCCGAAAGAAATCAAAGAAGGAGAAGGCTTGGTGTTCGTTTGCTTCACCGTGAAGAAAAGAGCAGAAGAGGGACAAATCATTGTCCCTGGATGCGGCGGTGGAGCTGCTATTTCTGACACTTTGCTGCAAGGAAGATTCATGTCCTGGATCCTACAATAATGAAGACTAACATTGGTAGGGTACAGGGGCGCCACTATTCGCTTGTAACGTGCATCGATGATGCAATTTCAAGGTGCAAGGATAATCATGAACGGTTGGACGAGATGCTTCCCTGTTGGGTTGGAGTAAGCTGCCACAAGTTATTGTACTAACTTCTTTCCACAGAAGGGAATTACGGCAACATACCAACTTTGATGATTGACCTCTTGGAGGTTTTATATGGTTCTACCAGATAACAAGGAGCTTTGCCAGATTTTGCAGCCTTTCTAGTATTTTGCTGAGTCAATATAATTTGTAATCAAATCCTGGTGCTAGAACTCATTTGGGCATAGACTATGAATTACCATATGCAACTAGAAGACCTAGTAATGGCAATTGCTTTGTCCTAAGAAATCCCTTTCTGAAATGCATTGGGCACACCATTTTGCATGTGCTATCTGGGTTTGTCAAGCATGCCATAGGAAAGTGCAGATGAAGCGCGACAGCTAAGACATGCTTGTATATTAACAAAAATAAAAAATGAACTGGTAATAAAATGTCATAACGAATGTGGCGCCAAGCATAATTAATGGTGGAACATCCCCCAATCATTAAACAGCAAATCTCCTACACATCAAAGAGCTTTCAATGTTCAGAAGAGTTCGATGTTGGTTGTACCAACATTCCCTTACAAGCAGCTATATGTTTGCATCCCAGCACAAGGTTCATATGAAACAACCAACTTCCATTCCCCACAACCTATTTCAGAAAAGTGAACAATTCTACTTCTTTTGGTAGTAAGGTTTTTTTAGGAGAGCTTTGGGTGTTCAGGTTTGATCCATCCTCCTGACAGGAAGCAATTTGTATTGGTCTTGGTTGTAGTCACCAGCTTCTCGTTCGTATTGGGGGATAACAAGATTGTATGTTGCTCTCTGTACCTAACCTTGATAGACCAAATGTAACAGTCAATATATGTTGGGACTTATATTTCAGTCAGGAAAATAAAAATTTGGGTTACTTATACTACAGACAATAATTCAAAGTATTTGGCGAGGCTAGTATACTAATCAATTACATCACAATTTAGCTGTTCTGCTTTTTTTAGTGATTGACCTCTATTTGGGGTGAATGAGAATACTTAGGAACATGGTTGGATTTGCCATGTGGAGTGTTTGCCGTCAAAATATTCTTGGTGATAGAAATTATAAACAACTAGCATAACAATGGCACTAGTCACTGAGCATTACAAGAAAAATGGATTAGCACGATTCAGTGGTGTGGTAGCATAGGAGTTGTCCATTTTGGTAAAATGAAATGAATGGTAGTTAGATGTTGGTAACTGCAGATTTATTATAATCTCATCATAACAAGCAGTTACCTTGCTGGATCTTGCCTAGCAATTTAGGTTGTAATATCATCATAACAAGTAAAAACAGCAGTAGCCAAATCGATATATCCACAAGGCTTTTATTTCTCAAAAAACAATAAATGTTATTGAAAAAATACTCATTACAACATACGAACTTCTGTCAAAATAAACTAACCAATTTCACATATCTCCAATTAATATAAAAATTACATAACACATTTTTAAAAATCATTATATTCCATTTATAAATAAAATAGTAAAAAGCATACTCAAAAAAGATTTCTAACAAAATTTCTCCAATACATACCTAACATTAAATTTAAAACACTATGAACACACATATATAACCCTTTCTCTCTCTTCTCTTTTTTTCTTCACAAATTTCATATTTATAAAGTATAATAACAATAGAAACTAAACAAGAACATGAGAGGATGAAATTGTGTACCTCGTAGAATGCTTCAAAAGAAGGAAAGCTTCACAATTTTTGAAAAAAAAATGGCAGAATCTCCCCTCAACCCGAGCACACCATGAACACAGCTCGGAGTGTTCATGCTGGCTCGGGCGTGGGGAGGAAGGAGGGAATATATAGGTAGATAATCAGCACCGGTTGCTGGCTGCAACCGGTGCTAACATCGGGTATTTAGCACCGGTCCTTAGCTAGAACCGGTGCTAAATGTTGCTCTGGAATTAGCACCGGTTGCAGGCAGCAACCGGTGCTAAAGGGGTAGATTTAGCACCGGTTGCAGGATGCAACCGGTGCTAAAGGTCCTCCGCCCCCACCGACGCGCGCCGTGCGCGCCTGCGCGCGGCTGCTAGCCGTTGGACCCGGTGCTAATACTCCATTAGCACCAGGGCCAAAAATGGCCGTTGTTTATGTCGTCCGCGGATGCCTCATTCTCTTCTAGTGAGCACGCCTCGGAAATATAATGGTTGTGCCAAAATAATTCATAGCAATTGTTGTGATAGCACAACAGACACATATTCTTTTCCGAGGAAATGATTCAATTGCAGTATGATTTGTAATTGAGGCTCCATTTCCTAGCTCACATGTTACAGTACATGGCATGTCCAGTGACCAGTATTCAGTAACTAGACCATGAGTAATTTGGAAATATCAGTACAGTTCCTACCGAACATAGAACAAATCGATCTAGCTAGTAGCAGAAATAGCAGAAACACAGGGAAAAAAATAAGGACAACATGTTTGCATATTTCTTTGTAACTTACCTAACAGCCGCAGATGAAAGTATGAAACATGTTCTTTCAAAATGGTTGGATCAAACTGCTCAGAGTTGCAACTTTCAGCATCATAGTGGTTCAATCTCCAGAATGTGGCTTACTAGAGAGCACCACAGTATTCCCAGTTCCACCATTACCTTCGGGGATGATGGATCCATGATTCAGCATCCACTGCTTGCTTGCATGACCATACCTTGAAAGGTCATTGATGCGGGAGGTCCTGGTAACCATGTAGCATCCTAGCACAAACCAGTAACTAATCAGTGACACAAAATCAAACTCGTCCTTCTCTCTAGGCAACAAAAACATCACGCACTTCATCACAGATGCCCGCGCCACCGAGGGCGAAGAGGTAAATCATCCTCGACCTATTCTTTTATTCGAATCTGTATATCTTTTTGCATGCTTTATATTCATTAATTTGATGGAATTCAAGAGCTTTGTGAGAGACACTCCGGAGCTACAACCATATAAGCGGCCTCGCTTGACCGTTCCTCTGTCTCGTACGGAGGTCGTGACTGAGGACACCTCCAGCGACTGCGTGCCGCCTCTCCCTCGCCCGAGCTCAGAAGAGGAAGAAGCTCCCAAGCCCTCGGGGGATGTTGCTCCATCGGCCGTGCCGTCGCCGCCAAGAAGTGTTGAGGAGCTGCCGTCCCCAATCATGATCGAAAGCAGCCCTGACTCGTCTCGCCAGTCGGCCGCGCTCTCGTTGGGGGTGCCACCTCCGTCTTGTCCAGAGCCGGAAGTGGGGACAATCGCGACGGAGGTGCCCTCGACTGATCCTACGGACGCTGTTGCGATCGGGTCGGGGCCCATCCGTGATGAGGCGGATCAGGAGGTGGTCTCCTCGGTCGGGGCGGTAGACGTCAGCTCTCTTCAAGGAGATGACATCCCCGCGTCGGTCGTTATTGAGCCAGAGGCTGCTTCCATTGGGGTTCGGGCCATATCTCTACCGTCAAGCGCTCCTGTCGTTGACCCGACCCCTGTTGGTGGAGCAGATCCTTCCTTGGCAGATCTTAGCCCGGAGTTCATTCCCTCGACGACTGAGGCCGAGGCCCTTGAAGAGCGTGGGCGAAAAGAGGATGCGGAAGGCGTGGCGGCTACTCTATCGACCGAGATTGAGGTCTTCAAGCAGTCCATCATGGGTAAGTTTCTCATACCTTTCTCTTTTTAATCCTTATTTTTGTTTGGGGTTTACCCCCTGAATATTTGGCTTGACGTAGGGCTTACAGGACAAGTTTTGGAGGGGGAGCGTCGTCGAGAAGAATTAGAAACTCGGCTTGATGACCTGTACCAGGAGTCGTCTTCCTTGCGGGGGGGCCTTGAGGCTGTAAGTTTGGAGCATTCCAACTTACGGCTGGCCTCGGAGCTTGCTCTTCGTGACTTGGGGAGAGAGGTTCCCACGGAGCCTGCGCCCCTTTGCGCTGCTATTGCTCAGCTGAGGGACGCCGTGAAGCAGCAGGTGCGTGAGGCTGAGTCTCGAGGTTGCTTTGAAGGCTCTTATCACACCTTCACCGCGGCACTGTCGCATTACAATGTGGACGTCTAGTGCATTAGTGAGGGGATTCCTGCGGATACTCCTGCTGCCGACCTGGAAGTCTTCCAAGCCAAGGCAAAAGAGGCGGCCCTGGTGTGGGCCGAGGCGCTGGAGCCGTTGCTTCATCCTCCCGAAGATCTTCCGCCGACCGCCGCGTCGACTTCCCCTGTGCAAGACAGTCAGTAGAGAGAGAAAAACTTTGAGGATATTATTTTGGTAATAGGGTAGTTTAAACATCTTGTCGTTTTAGCTTTTGATGACAATTTGTTTTATGCGTGCGCCATTGATTTTAGTTTTATCGAAACGTTTGAGCCGCTTTTGGACATGGTTTTCTTGGGGAGAGTGTCAGTTGTAGCAGCAGGGGCGTAAACCGATCGGCAATCCGACCAATAGTCACCCTGCTCGAGGCGGGCGTCAAGCGTTCCAATGCAACCTTGACCTATGTCACGAGATTGGACTAAAAGAAAAGGCAAAAGAAGTGTCTAGGTGTTTAGCGCGGGACTTTAGGCATGTGCCATGTTGGTAGCCCCTGAGCGGGGGCCGACCCTGGGAGGGTCGGTCCGCGCTTGCTTAGAAAAGAGAGAACGAAAAAGACTTTTTATTGAAAAAAAATCTTAAACATAAAAAACGTATTATTTTATTCGAACTTATCTTTTTGTTTGCCCGGCGTAGAGGATTGCGTGCGTCGCGCATGAGGCCACCCATCTGGAGATAAGGACACATTGAAAGCTTCTGGCAAGGAGTAGTTGGGGGGTAGTCTTGAGCCGCGCCCCGCCTGACTACCGATGTGACCGGTCCTGATGCCGTGTTGCTGTGCGGGGCAGCGGGACTGCACGTTGTTTCTTGCATGCATTGTGTTGATGCGACGCGAGCCTAGTGCCAGAACTTAGTGCCTTTCTCGCGAACCAATGGAACCGTGGACTCTTGCGCTTCTCATGGGGGCCACCATTTTTTCGGATTCCCTGGACCCTTGGGCTCCCTAGGGCTATAAAAGAGGGAGGTCGTGCACTTGGTTGAGTACACCACTTCCCAGATCTTTTAGCCATGAAAGAAATCCTCTCATGAATGGGACGGCCACAGGGCCGTCCGCTCGAGAATCTTCCTCGTAGTTGTGTTAGGGTTGATGCTAGAGGAATGCTTGCGAGCAGAAGGGGAGGAGACTGTGTGGCGAGGGCCCTCATGTCTTCCATGCCGCGCTCGGTCTAGGCTTTGACATGACTCCGGGGGCGTCCAGGCGGTCCTCCGCATCGGCCGCGGCCGATTGAGGAGACAGCTGGTCGCCTGCCTGAGCCAGAGTGCGTTGCGGGCCTTCCCCTGGATGACACTGTCCATCCGCGGGGAGTAAAGTGACAGATTGGACTTGCTGCAGTGGTCCACTCTGTCTGCCCTATAGGGAGGCCCGCGCGCGCGCTAAGAAGACGGAGGCATGCTGCAGTGTCAAGAGGTCGGGCCCGGAGGCTCGGCACCCTTGAAACACTGGTCGGCCCTTCGTCCAGTACCGTGCGAAGGAGAGGAACACTATGGTGTCACAGCGTCTCTGCTTCTTCAAGGAAGGCCGGCGGGTGTCTACTTCCTGATGCTAGAGGAATGCTTGCGACGCTCGGTGCAAGCATTGTCATGTTTAGCCTTAGGTGTAGAGCGCATCCGCTTGCCGGTGTGGCCACCTTTCGGCGGTTTTGTATCTTGATTATTATTTATGGCCATTCGTTGGCCTTTCCTCTTTGAATAAAGAGTTCTGTTCGATCCTCTCCATCTTGTTTTCTTGTCTCTGTCCGATGGACTGTTGGATTCTGGCCAAAATCCGGGGGTTGGTCTCGGTGACAGCATATTATGGCCTTCATCCATTTCTCAAACATAGAGTAAAAAGTAGGAGAGAAAATAAATTGATTTATATTTCATTCGATCGTTCGTCGTCCCTTCTTTAGGGACTCAGGCGATAGGGTCGGGAACTACTTATCTTGAGGGTACGAGAAGCTAGGGGTGGAATCGGCGAAGATGCTCTATGTTCCAAGCGTTGGTGAGCTCTTCACCGTCTAGAGTCCCTTCTTGCTTTGGACGAGTCAGAGGACGAATTCCCCGTCGTTGAAGGAACGCTCCTGAATTCGGCGGCTGTGGTACCGACGCAACGCTTGCTGGTACTTGGCTGAGTGGAGGAGGGCGACGTCCCGGGCCTCGTCGAGTTGGTCCAGCGCGTCCTGCAAGTTAGTCTCGTTACCTTGGGGGTCGTACGCTTGTACCCTCGGGGATCCGTAGTCGAGGTCGGTCGGGAGAACGGCTTTTGCCCCATAGACCATAAAAAACGGAGTAAATCCTGTGGCTCGGCTTTTGCTTGTCCTTAAACTCCATAAAATAGAGGGTAACTCAGTCACCCACTTTCCAGCGAATTCGTTGAGTCGGCTGAAGATGCGGGGCTTGATGCCCTGCAAAATCACCCCGTTTGCACGTTCGACTTGCCCATTTGTTCTAGAATGTGCTACGGAGGCCCAGTCGACCCTGATGTGATACTGATCACAGAATTCGAGGAAGGGTGCTCCTATGAACTGTGTGCCGTTGTCGGTGATGATGGAGTTTGGGACGCCGAAACGATGGACGATGTCAGTGAAGAACTTAACCGCCTCCTCCGACCTCAGCGTGGTGATCGGGCGTGCTTCGATCCATTTGGAGAACTTATCCACTGCGACGAGCAGGTGGGTGAAGCCTCCGGGTGCAGTCTTGAAAGGCCCGACCATGTCCAACCCCCAGACCGTGAATGGCCAGGTGATCGGGATATTCTGTAGTGCCTGGGCTGGCAGATGTGTCTGTCTCGCAAAGAACTGGCATCCTTCGCAAGAACGGACAATCTTGGTGGTGTCAGCGACTGCCGTCGGCCAGTAGAACCCTTGCCGGAATGCGTTGCCGACCAATGTTCGTGGGGCCGCATGGTGCCCGCATGCTCCGGCATGGATGTCCCTGAGGAGCTCAATGCCTTGGTCGGGCAGGATGCACTTCTGGCCGATCCCTGTGGGGCTCCTCTTGAAGAGACACCCATCTGAGATGTAAAAGAATTTAGCCCGTCGTGCGATTCGTCGGGCTTCAGTTTGGTCACCGGGAAGCTTGCCTTGGGCAGTCCATGATCGGCTTCCTCCAGTCTGGAGGTGGGTCAGCTCCGTTGGCAGGGTCGGATTCGACCTCCAGGACCTCACCTTGCTCTGGGGTCGGGGGACCTTGTGGGCCTTTGCCGGCCGCTGAGTCAGCCCCCGAGCCCACTGAGGGTTGGCCTCCTTCTCCTCTCGAGCGCTTTGGGGATGCGACTTGTTCGTCATTTTCCCTTTTGCGCTTCGGAGGGGTTACCGACGACTCGTATTGGTCGTTGACAAAGATGCCTGTTGGGACCGGTTCCCGACTGGACGCTAACTTTGCCAGCTGGTCGGCTGCTTCATTTTGACACCTCGGGATGTGCCTGAGCTCCAAGCCGTCGAACTTCTCTTCAAGCTTGCGGACCTCTTTGCAATAGGCCGCCATCATGTCGCTTCGGCAATCGGATTCCTTCATAACTTGATCAACAACCAGTTTCGAGTCACCTCGGATTTCTAGCTGGCGTATCCCTAGCTCGAAGGCGATCCGGAGGCCATTGACCAGGGCCTCGTATTCAGCTACATTGTTAGAGGCGGTGAAGTGGAGACGTACCGAGTATTTCATGCGTACGCCAAGCGGAGAGACGAAGACCAATCCGATCCCGGCTCCTTCCTTCATCACTGACCCATCGAAGTACATGATCCAATATTCGAGATCTACGGGGGCAGGCAGTAGTTGCGTTTGCGTCCATTCGGCGATGAAGTCGGTGAGAGCTTGGGATTTGATTGCGCTTCACGGTACGTAGGAGATCCCTTGTCCCATCAACTCGAGTGCCCATTTCGCTATCCGACCTGTGGCATCACGGTTCTGGATGATCTCTCCAAGCGGGGCCACCGAAACCACCGTCACGGGATGCGACTCGAAGTAATGAATCAGCTTCTGCTTGGTCATGAGCACTGCGTATAACAATTTTTGGAATTGGGGATAACGGGTTTTGGTTTCCGAAAGTACCTCGCTGTCGAAGTAAACTGGTCGCTGCACCTTGTAGACGTGTCCTTCCTCCGATCGCTCGACAACCAGGACCGCGCTGACAACCTGTGTGGTAGCTGCAATATAAAGCATGAGGGGTTCCCCTGGGTCCAGAGGCGCTAGGATCGGGGCGCTTGACAATGCCTTCTTGAGTTTGTCAAGGGCTTCCTGTGCCTCGGCCGTCCACTGGAAACGATCGCATTTCTTTAGCAGCCTGTAGAGGGGGAGAACGCACTCACCTAACCTAGATATGAACCGGCTCAGGGCCGCCAGGCAACCAGTGATCCTCTACACCCCTTTTAGGTCCTTGATTGGGCCCATTTTCTCGATTGCCAAAATCTTCTCAGGATTCACCTCGATGCCGCGTTGGGTAACGATGAAACCAAGAAGCATTCCTCTATGGACCCCGAAAACGCATTTTTCGGGGTTCAGCTTGATCCGCCTGGCACGCAAGTAGGCGAAAGCCCTGTCAAGGTCGGCGACTAGTTGGTCGGCCTTTTTAGACTTGACGACGATGTCGTCAACGTAGGCCTCGACAGTCTCTTAGAGGAGACCTTCGAACGTTTTGACCATGCAACGCTGGAAGGTTGCTCCAGCGTTTTTGAGCCCGAACGGCATTGATACGTAGCAGTATGAACCAAACGGGGTTATGAAAGAGGTCGCGAGCTGGTCGGACTCCTTCAACGCTACTTGGTGGTAACCGGAGTAGGCATCGAGAAAACACAGGGCTTCGCACCCCGAGGTCGAGTCAACTATTTGGTCGATGCGCGGCAAAGGAAAAGGATCCTTAGGACATGCCTTGTTCAGGCTTGTGTAGTCAACGCACATTCTCCATTTCCCATTCTTCTTCTTTACAAGGACGGGATTAGCTAACCACTCAGGGTGATACACCTCGTTGATGAATCCGGCCACCAATAGCTTCGCGACCTCCTCACCGATTGCCTCGCGCTTCTCCTCGTCGAAGCAGCGCAAGCGTTGCTTCACCAGCTTGGATCCGGGCCTGATCCTTAAGGAGTGCTCGAGGACTTCCCGCGGAATGCCTGGCATGTCCGAGGGCTTCCACGCGAACAAATCGACGTTCGCGTGGAGGAAGTCGATGAGCACGCCTTCCTATTTGGGAGTCAGGCTGACGCTGATGCGCGCCGTTTTCTCTGGTGTGCCACTTGGGTCAAGCGGAATGACCTTGACGCTGGTGTCCTCCTCCACAGGCTTGAATGAGCCGGTCTTGTGGCTGGACTCGGGCTGCTCCTCGACGACGTTCACCCTTATCTCCGCAAACTCTTCAGCCGACAGCGTCACGGTGGCGAGCTCGGCGAACTCCATCTCACAAGCGTATGCTCGTTGGAAGGAGGTGCCCACCGTGATGACGCCTTTGGGTCCCGGCATCTTCAGCTTGAGGTACGAGTAGTTAGGGATCGCCATGAACTTGGCGTAGCATGGGCTCCCTAGGTTGGCATGGTAGGCTCCATGAAAGTCGACCACCTCGAACGTCAGGGTTTCCGTTCGGAAATTGTTCAAGGTGCCGAAGGTGACGGGTAGGTCGATCTGCCCAATGGGCATGGCCTGTTTTCCCGGTACGATGCCATGAAAAGGCGTCGCGATCGGGCGAATGCGGGCGCTGTCAATGCCCATGTCCTGCAGTGTGTTGGCGTAGATGAAGTTGAGGCTGCTGCCTTCGTCCATCAATACCTTGCTCAGGCGCTTCTTGTCGACGATCGGATCGACCACAAGTGGGTACCGACCTGGTTGCGGTACGTAGTTGGGGTGATCAGCCCGATCGTAGGTGATTGCAGCCTCGGACCACTTGAGGAAAGCGGGGGTGGCCGGCTCGGCTGCGTAGACCTCTCGTCAGGCAAGCTTGGCGCGATGCTTGCTCCCCACGGTCGCTGGCGCAGGGACAATCACCAAGACCCCGTTCGGTTCGGGGTATGGATCGGCATTGTCGTCGTCTTCCCGACCCGTAGGAGGGATTGCTTTCTTCTTCTTCTCTCGCTCCATGCTCTGGAACTTCCTGAGGGTGGCGCAGTCCTTGAGCAGGTGCTTGACTGGTCCATCGTGGTTGGGGCACGGCGAATTCCAAGCCTTCTCGAAGGCGTTGGAGGGCTCTTTCGCCGGGGCTTTCTCTCCCTTGCGTTCGGCGGCGGCGACAAGTTCGTCGTCGATCTCCCGGCGTCGGCGCCCGTTCTTCTTCTTCCTCTTCGCAGGACGCGAAGAGGGCCCTGGTTCGATTTCCTCCCCAAGGGCGTCTTCTCCCGTCGTTGTCCTCTTGTTGAAGATAGCCTCGACCGCATCTTCGCCAGACGCATAGTCGGTTGCTATCACCAATAGGGCAGCGGTGGTACGAGGCTTGGCCCGGCCCAGTTCTCGGACTAGCCCTTTGCAGCTTGTTCCGACTACGAAAGCGGCACAAACCTCTGCGTCAGAGATGTCCGGCACGGTTGTGCAAAGACGAAAACCGTCTGATGTACTCAAGGAGGGACTCCTGGGGTTTCTAATTGCACGTCTTGAGGTCCCAGGAGTTGCCGGGCCGTGAGTATGTTGCCTGGAAGTTGCCGATGAAAACCTTTTCCAGGTCTGACCAATCATGGATTTGGTCGGGCGGAAGGTGATCGATCCAGGCTCGGGTTGAATCGGTAAGGTACAGGGGTAGCTGTCGGATGATGTAGGAGTCATCCTGGGCTCCATCGGCTAAACAAGCCTGGCGGAAATCCTCCAGCCACGGACCAGGGTTGGTCTCCCCTGAGTACTTCACGAATTTGGTGGGTGCGCGAAACCGTGGTGTTGGTTCCGCCCTGCGGATGCGTAGACTAAACACCCATGGTCCGGGCGCGTTGTCCGGGCTCGGGCTCCGATCTTCTGCGTCGTCGTATCGGCCCCCTCGCCTCGGGTGCCGGGGTCGGTCTGGTTGCAGACCTTGCTGGTCCTCGGTGCGACGCCTCGCGTCGAGAGTGTGACAGATGTCGTGCCTCGAGCCAAGCCGCTTGCGGACAGGTGGACGCCTGTTTCTTCCACCGTTGGGATTGGCCTGGTGAACCGAGGCGTCATGGACGTTGGCGTGCGATCCCTTGCGGGATGGTGCGGCAACAGAGGGGCGGCACTGAGATTGCGACTGCTCCGCGTGCTGCTCGGCGGCGCGTGCCAACAATGCGGCGGCGTCGCGCTAGACACGGCGGGCTTCCGGTGTAGGCTGCACCGGGAGGGCCTGTAACAGCGCAGCCGCGGCGGCAATGTTCTGGCTCGGTCGTGTGAAGACTGATGGCTCCTTGTCGCCGTCAACAATCTGTCGCTGAACGTCTCGAGTGTGGGCTCGCGCTCCATGTTGACGCGCTCCCTGCCCTTGCTCGCAGCGTAGCTGGGCTTGCTGCAGGTCAAGCTGGGCCCTTTCGTGGTCCAGCTCTGCCTGCATGGCGAGAAGCTCCCGGCGTCGTGCTTGGACCCTCTCCTCTGGGGTTAGGACCCGATCCTGTGTGCCACCCGGCAAGCGCGAGGCCTCCGATGGCCGCGGCGTGACCAGGATGGGTTGTCCCTGTGGTGGCTTCCCAACTGGTGACCGACGCCGCGACGGCTCGTCACTAGCGTCCGACATGTGTCCATCCACGTCTCCTGCCATGAAACATTCCCTCGATGGATGATGGGAGACGATGTTGCTGGATTCCCTGGAGGAATGAACGTCTTCCTCGTCGAGGAGGTCGTCCTCATCGAGGTTCAAGTCCTCCTCTGCGAGAACGACGTGGATCGACTGGGGAGTATAATCCGCCATCCCTACGAGCTCGCCGTCAGGAAAACTGTCGGAGATCTGCCTCCTGGCCAGCTCCTACATGACTTGAGAAGCGTTGGTGAGCCCAAACGGTAAGGCCATCTCTGCAATCGAAAGATCTGGAGGGGGAATCGGTGGTCCCCCAACCAGTTGTTGCGTTACGTTCGAAAAGGAGTAGAGTACCGCGTGTACGTCCTCCATGGAGAGCGTCGGGCCCAAGAAGTCGACTAGCTAGCGCCAGAGAGCGCCGCCATCGATGTCTAGCAGGCGCGGGCTCCCAGGCGAGAAAGCCTCAGGAGGGCAAAGCTCGAGTTCCTGGAGTACGCGCGCCGTGGCTCCGACGAGGTCGTGGTCGTCAGAGGCGCGCGGTGTCGGTTTCTCTTGGGACTCCGCCTCCTTGACGGCGATCCATCCGCTCGGGCGAGACTCTGAGCTTGCCTCCGCTCCTAGAGGGGCGGATCCATGGGTGCTCTCTGCGAGGGGGGAAAAGCTTACCGTCTTCCCCTCCACTGGGGCCTTGGTGACGATGTTGCCAGCATCCTATAGAGCGGGCAGAGATGTCGTCCTCTCGACCCGCTCCGCAGTGCTGCTGGCGGTGGTGATGAAATCCATGCTCCCGAAGCGCAAGGGCGTGCCGGGGGCGTGGACGTCGGGGTCTGCGGCGGCGTGGATGCCAGCCGGAAGAGCGGATTGGCCGGAAGCCGGTGCCGCCGTGAGCACCAACTAGCCGTCCGCCGCGGCGACGTAGCTGAACCCTCCCAGGCGCACGATCGCGCCCGCAGGCCGGCTCGAAGGGGTGATGGCCATCAGGAGCCCGCTTGTCGTAGCGAAAACGCATAAACTCCCCCTACCTAGCACGCCAACTATCGGTGTTTCGTACCACCGGCTAGTGAATTTGTATGTCTGCGCGTGGGGATCTTGATGGTTAGCGAGTCAAGCACAAGGATGTATACTGGTTCAGGCGATTTGCCCTACGTCCAGTGGGGTGATCTGCTCGTGTTGCTCGCTCTGGTGTTCGTAGTAGGGGTTACAAACGGGCGAGGGAGAGAAGAGTTCTCAAGCCTCAGTGGAGTACGTGAGTGTTGTGTGCGAAGTGTTTTTTCTGTCGATTGGTCCCCCGTGAAGGGGTCCTGGCCTCCCCTTTTATACTTGAAGGGGAGGTTCTGTTACAAGGGGTCGGATGAAAAAGGGGCAAACCCCCCGAGGGGTTAAAAGCAAAAACTAGCCTAAGCCTAGCCTAGCGTCTAATCTATCGGGTTATGCGTGCTTCAGTCCATCGTCAGCGGCGCGGCCGTCCTTCTGTCATCTTCTGTCGTCTCTGTCCGTCAGTCCACCGTCCGCCCATACCGTGAGAGGGGGCGGCGGTGGATGGGATGCAGGCCGGCCCCTCTTTACCTCCTGGGTAAAGAGGGGGTCTCTTGGAGGCCGCCTGCTAATATCCGCCGGCCTTCTACGGGTACCCGCGGGTCTCCTGGTCTTTGGCCCCTTGCCCAAGCGTCGTGTATTTACGGGCGGTGCCCTCGTCTCGCTGCCATGTGGTCAGAATGGCAGGTCTGTCCGTTACGTGCCCTTGCCTCTGTTACGGCTGGCTTATCGTGGCGGCCAAGTTGGCTTACTTTCTTTCGCCTCATGATGGTTTTGGTACAGTGCGCCAGTCCTTAGCGCGCCTTTTGGTCAATCCCGGTTTGTTTCGGTCGTCCGGGAACCCACAGGCACCAGGCGAGATAAGGTTAAAAGATTCCCTTCTGGGTCGGGCGAGGCGGCCGTGGCTCCGTCCTGTTTTCATCCTCCCGACCTTGAGGTCGGGCGAGGCGGACAGCCCCGACCTGGGAGCTTCCTTCCTTTGGGGGTCGGGCGAGGTGGACGCCCTATCTGTTATGGGCCTTTAGTTGTTGATCAGGCTGGGCCGACTGCTCAGTCTTAGTCGGATCCTTCCTTCCTCATGGGCCGGGCCTAAAACTCTTGTCTTTAGTTTTATCGTTGGGTTTAATCCTTTGCTTTGGGGGGCCCTGGTATTGCCCCCCGACACTCATCATCAGTCATTTTCAAAATGCGAATTTACATTTTTAATGGAAAATTTATTAATTCATAGAAATTTACTAGAGAATCACTTTATTCATTGAAATTTCATAGCAACATTCATAGAAATTTATTTATTCTTACAGTAATTAATTGTAAATTTACATTTGGTAAACAAATTCTTAGAAAATTGATAATGACTAGAAAATTCCTAGAATCACACACTTCAACACAATGAGTTATCAGTAAAATGTGAATGGTGATTATGTACTAGTATATCGAGATGTCATCATGTCAACTACGAATCTGTGCATGTACTGACATATGTACTATCTACATAAATTGTTTCTGACACTTGTCTCGCGCACTTTAGTAGAAAAGAAACCATGGCATATTCGTGGTATATAAACAAATGATATGAGATATGGAAAGTCATTACATACCAAAACGTTTGGCTCACTATCAGAATCTGTGAAGCTCCCTAGTGTCCACAACACTCGGGAATATTAGAAATACACTCGGGAGCAACTTTCCCGATAGTAGGCACTCGGGAAGTAGCACTCGGTGGCTTCAGGCCGGGAAAGTTTCGCTCTCCCGAGTGTAAACAAGGAAACACTCGGCAACATATACAGCCCCGAGTGTATACCCAAGCACTCGGCAAAGAAGTAGCACATGGGAAATAGACAATGTAACGGTTCTCTGGCACTTTAATGGAGCCATCCTCGTGTGTCAGACACTCGGGAACTCCTCTCCCAAAAGCTCTTTGGTGTGCATTTAACATTAATTCTGGAAGTAAAATGAATGCGAATCAAATAACATATCAGCACATGGATTTATGCTCCGTTTCCAATAGCCAACATGCCAGGTCCAAATTCTAATTAATCGTCCAGAACAACTACATTACATGTCCACATGGCCAAAAGACAAACAAAAAAGGGCATAACGATGAGATTCCAAATAAAATAATAACTACAAGTTCTACAGCACTAAGATAGCTCCTGATCTGAATGGAGTCATCTACAAGAGCTTCATTTGGGGATCACTTCAATTGTCCAGCCTCTCTAGAAGCAGCACTGATTGCAGGACCTGTGTTTGATCCTTCAGGAGCGTCCTTCATTTTCAGCAAAGCAGATGAGACATTGAGCAAAGCAGTTTGAATTGCAATCAAGTTATTAAACTGTACTAACCTGATGACATAGTATAGTTTCCCGTGCCAATACTAGATACTGGAATATTCAGATATGTTTGGGCAATCTGCATAAAAATTATAAACGAAGACACATTGATTTATTCCACTACAACAAGCATAGAGTGAAGGAAAAAATCTTGCCATTTTTCAAGAAGAAAATTATTGGGGCCAAAGCAGAGGAACCTTTGTTTCAGACTCATTGCTTATCCATCTTTTCCTCCAAAATCCTTTTTGTCCCAATTTTCTGCTGCAATATTCTATCACCAGAACCTGTTTGTTCTTATCTGTGAGGGCGTACTTCATCTTTGCATATATATTATAAAGATTTCTCCAGTTAACTTTGCAACTTTGGAAACATAAATCTCACCAACCATGGAAGAAAGGAATAAAACAGAGAGTAGAAAAGATCTTACAATATCCGTGGACAGGACTTCCTTTCCAACGCCACCCAGCGTCTCCAGTCCTCCACGACTTGGGTTCGACTTGCTCCAAAATATTCTAGGGGCAGCAGGCGGGAGGACAGGAGTGCGCCGCATACTTTCATCGAAACGTTCCCGAGTGCTTGGTTCAGTAAACCTTTGGGAGCATGAAGACGCCGTCATCGAATTGCCTTCGCCATTCATCTTGACCGAGTCCAATTTTATTTCACGAAGGTTTTAGAAAATAATCCCGATTCCATGGTAAAAATATTATTTGCCGAGTGTATTTGTTGCTCTCGAGTGGAATCAAAGACACTCGATAAATATCCCCGAGTGTTTTGAGAAAACACTCGGGATACTACTAGGCACTTGGGAGCTTAGCAGATTCTGGTAGTGGCTTGACCTCTAGTTTTTCCTTGAATTCACTTGTGTGATTTTTTTGGAACTGTGCCCATCCAATTTTAAGGATGTCTGAGAGGTCTTGGTATCCTTCCGTTGATTCCCTCAAAGAGTTGAAGACATGAATCGTGCTCTTGTCAACATGAAAACTATCAGTATCCATTAGAATATATATGTACATACATACACAGGCATAGCTAATTAGACTTAACATCGTATTTGGAAAGTGAAGGGGTACGAGATGGTAAACACTTGCTTAAGTTGTAAGGCTAAAGTATGAATGACTTGTAATGTTGTTTGTCCAAGAATATGTATATGTTGTCCATTGTTTCCTCTAGCTTATCCCGTAAAACACTTGAGTTTACAATCCCAGGTTCATGAAGCCCATATTATAATAAAATTCTTTTCGGCACCTTTGAATCTCCATTCTATATGACACAAAAGAAGTGATTATTAGCACGAGGATATGTATACGATGTTAATTATAGAAATCAGACACTTACAAAACCCATGCTCTAACGAGAGATGTCTAGGGCGTTTTATTGGTATAACTAATAAATTTCTTGGACCTACCATTTAGAGCATCTACTATAAAAGCATGGGTAATAACTAATAAAAGCATAAATGTCTAGGGCACCGTAAAAGCATGGGTAATAACTAATAAATGGTACCATAACAGCATCTACCATAATTTCTTGGTATACCTAATAAATGTCTAGGGCACCGTAGAAGAAATCATGATTTTTAATCTGAGAAGCAAACATGGTCCTACCATTTCTTGATTGCACCATGTACCACTCATGGAATTGGTACATTTTTGTTGTCAATTCTTTCACCAACTCAGGTCTCATAAGACATTTGCCCTGCCCAAAATTCCCTCCACGCGATTCTTTATTTCTACTTGCCCTCGAATTTCAGCTGGCGTGAGACCCTTATCTCTCATTAACTCAAGAACATTCCAAATCTGATGGTACTTCACAAGGAGCAATAGATTTTTTAGTTTGCTCTCGTAGTTTCGCAACAGATTTGCCACATGTCTTCTTCTGATACGATTTCGTAATCGAGTAGTAAAATCTATTAACACTTTCTTCTTATTTTCTTTGCTCATGCCAATAAAAAATGCCATCTGTTGTCGATTTACTGGTTCCTTCTTCTAAGGCTCCCTCGGAGGAAAATGTGCCTTAACCTCCACGTGCATTTGCTGCTTTGCTTCCTCATCAGTTTGCTCATATGCTTTCTTAAGTTGTAAAGGCTTTTGCTTCTTTTGCTTTGGCTTCTGAGCACGGCAGCTGGGAGCAACAATGACTGCCATTTACATGACTGAGACGGCTATGGAGAGGTCAGGCTCTTGCTCTAAACAGGTGGAGGTGGAGGGATTGGGCATTTCCTCAAAGAAGCTGGAGATGGTGGACTCATGCTTCGTGGCCCTGGTAGATGGCAGAGATGATCATCTTGAGCTGTGAGGAGATGATGGCAATAGTGGGGATTTCTGAAGCCAGATTTTCTTCCATTATCTAAAAAAAACAGTGGGGATTGCTATGTCGAAATATGATGTAGCGCTTGGGCCAAGAATGTAAGCGTGGTAGGCCTCTCCTAGTTTCTTTTCCTCGTTACCTCCATGGATTTGGAGGTCAAGGACCTCATAATCATCAGCCACTTGCTCCACCCCAAATCTAGCGTAGGCAGCTGGAACCTCCATACTGTGGATTGTTCGGCCTTGTTCCACTTGTCCAAAAATAGTATGAGCCTCCTTAATGCTTATGTTCTTGCATGGTATATGTAGCTCACACGGGGTCCGCTGCGTGATCACATCCACAAGGTAGCATTGGGTGTCCTAAACCATTGGGCTGTGTACTTGGACGTCGTCTTCTTCGGGAATCCCCATGGAAGCACAGCTACTTTGACGCTGAGAGGAGCTAATGTTCACGTTACCCGCTGATCTACTTTGCTGCATTTTGCTAAGCGCTTGCATCAGTTGTTGCACTATTGTTGCCTCGCTTGCTTCTAGGCATTCTTCTAACTTGCGAATGTGGTCCTCTTGTTCAGCCTTGCTTCTCCTTTGACTTCCCTAGGCAGAAGCTTGAAGGGCATCAACAAGCTTGCGAGCCGCATCACGTATAATTGCCTTCTTGTATCCTCCTGGCCGTAGATGGTGATAGTATTTCATTTTGGAGGCATTGTCTTTGTTCCAAACTACTGCCGCCTTACCCTCTGCTGACAACTTGTGCTGGACAAATGCTTCCCAATGATCCCTTAACTTTGGTTAATCATTAAAATCCGGCATCAAACTGTCCTAGATAAATTTAGTGCCAGATTCTTGTTGAAGGTCTGAAATTGTGTTGCCATTGTCTTCATAGTCGTTCTCTTTACTTTCTTCGCATCCTCAGGAAGCACTATGAAATTATCTTTCAAAGTGATCCACAACATATCCTTCTCTGACTAAGGGACCACACTGCTTTGATCATCAAAAGAAGTGGGTTTCCACTTTTGTACGCTGATGGGGATGTTGTCCCTAACAAAAAATCTGCATTGATTCATGAATTTTGTGGCAGCTGTGGCAGGAGCAATTGGGTTGCCCTCTTCTTACACTTTTGTGATCTTACAGCATCCCTCCAGCTCTTTCATTTTGCCTATTTTGCATTTAGGCTTCTTTGATCCATTGTGGTCGTCATCGTGGTGGGGCCTCTTGTAGGACAACTTCACGCCTACCTCCTTCTTCCCGCATAGCACTCTCGGATAGCGTGCCTGAACTCCTTGTGCCATGGGCATGGCACGATGAGCATGTCATCAAATTATTTCTGGAGGAACATCGACTGGGGCCTCCCTGGCTCAACAGTGGCCACTGTGTTGTCTAGGGCGTGTTTCTAATGTTAGGTGTCATAGTAGGATGCCTTGTCTTTGTGGAAGTGGACATGGTCGGCTTCCTATGAGTCGACAAAGAGGTTGATGACTTCCATCATCTCACCAATGGCCCTATGTTTTACATAGAACATGTTGCCTCACAGGTCGTGATCTTTGAGGCCCTTGTGGATGTGGTCCATGATGTCATGATCATCAATGTCCAACAACTTGTTATGGTTATTGAAGAACCTGTTTGTGTAGTTGCAAAGGGACTCATGCTACCTCTGGTACACCTGGCCTACCCATCTATTACCCAGGAACAAATAGGTAGCCTAGTAATTCTGTATAAAGTGCTTGCAAGGCTTGGCCTATGTGTTAAGGGAACCCAGCGGGAGGCCCAAAAGAGTGCTGCCTTGCCCATCATCACTGGGAAGTAGGCCACCATCTAGTCTGCGGTGCCGCGGGAGGCACGGATGGTGATGGAGTAGTTGCACAGCCATAGCTTGTGTTCGTAGTGGGCATCGTACTTCTCCATGACAGCCATCTCACATATTGTGTGGAGCCTAGGGGAGAGTGCAGAGAAGCCATTGAAGCTAGGTCCATCACCTTCTTGTCGGAGTAGTAGGTTGAAGGCGGGTGGCTTCTCGAGCCAGAAGCGAAGGCGAGTGGCTGGCGGGCACCATTGTTGCCTTGAGGGTGCTAGTATTTGGGATAGTCATCATTAGGTTGGTCTTCATTGCACCGGGGGAAAGGAGGTGTAGTGTCAGTTATATTCCTCTCAGCGGTACAACTCCCAAGCTGCATGATCATAGGCTTTGCACTCTTGGTCCTGGTCATGGTGCTGGTCGTGGACATAGGTGCTCTATAATCATAATCATAGTGGTTCCATGTTCTTGCTCACCACGTCCAGATCCCTATGGCACTAGTCAAGTTCCCTGTGAAGGTCACGCTAGCGCTCAAGGAGGTTGCAAAGGTTGCCATTGGGTTTGTCCACGTCTTCCTCACGTATGGTCTCCAAGTGGTGGCCACTTGGGCAACTACCATGGTAGGGCTTGTCTTGGACTGGGTGTGCTTAGATTGCCTATAACTGGATTGGTTGTGGTTGGACCATGAGGTGGAGGATTGGCTTCTATATTGTGCCATGACTTGAGCATCTATCTTGACCTGGGAGGTGCGTAACAAAAATCAAGGATCAGATGTGCAGAAAATTGGTGGTATCTGATAGGTTCTCGAGGTCGGTAATGATGGCTCTGAGGTTGGCTTTTGATTTGGCAAAGGCCATGGAGAAATTCAGCCTCGAGGTTGCGATCACGAATAGCTGTGGCCTAGTGCCTACGAGGTTGTTAGCGTCAGTTAGCATGCCAATTTGTAAATTGCAAGTTATTGGATTAGTTGTAGTTTTCCCTTAAGTTATTCCATCTAAAGTTTATCAATCTGTGGATCAACAGTGAACTGGCTAAGGTTTTCTTTCTAACCTAACAGACTTGTCCTATCATGAAGCATTTATTGCATATGAAGTTAAACATAAGTATGAGATGAATATTATGAACAGATCACATTCACATGGCATGAGCTAACACGACCAAAGGTAGCATGAGCCTAATATCTTGTAGTTGTAGTTCTAGCTAAACTAGTATCCAATCCATCTCACACCTTGATAAAAAGTCATCAACATTATGCAATCATTCGGCCTTTTTCCTCCCGCATGCTGTCACAACAAAAGGGTAATAATGCTGACTTCCTACAAGCATAATGATATATCCACAAGACATAGACTAATCACCATGGTTAGATCTAATCCTACTAAGAACATATGCTAGCTAAACATATGAATGAATAAACATGCATCGAAGTAGATCATAGTAGAGAGAACAGATTGATATCACCATCGAATGTACATATGTCTTGATGAATCCAAAGCTTGGCTCTAGAACTCTGCCATGGCTACATCATGCAAGGATGACCATGGCAGCTAGGGTCTAGCCTACGCGATCTCCTAGGTAACCTCAACGACTTGCAATGGTCCTCAGATCCCTATAGTGTGCATCCCTCTATTTTGTTGACTTTTGGTGAATGGATTGTGCATGCTGATGTAGAATGGGGGTATTAATAGCATAGGGATGCCGTGGGACAAAATCTACATAGAACGGGGCAAGGTAAGGCCTACGCTGATCAGCATAGTTGAGGTCCTTGTCGACCAGCTTGGCGTCTTCCTGATTTCAAATGCTCGAAGCTACTATATGAAAGTTGTAGTTCTTTTTGAGCCATGAAGTTTTGTAACCCCAATCAGAATTTAGACAAGGTAGATACATGGCCTATACATGATCTGAAGGACCGATTAGGCGACCAGAGAGGGGGAGAGTGAATGGGAGCCGATAAAATTTCTTTCCCAAATATGGCTTTTCCCAAATCAACTCCAAACCAACCAAACGATCTAGCCAAGATCACGTAGCTACTGAGAAGCTACTGACCCTAGGAACTAGATCAAAGCAGCGGAAAAAGAATTGAACAAATCGAGCACAAGACGCGGCCTAAACAGGAAGAGTTTAGTGAAATTTACACGGGTCGTTTGATCCGACCGGACAAGAAAAGTCGGTCGGATTGATCGCCTATGCTCCGATCGTGACTGAGAGAAAACAACAGGGAAGATTCCAGCGCAAATTACACGGGTCGTTTGATCCGAACGTGTAAGGAAAAAGTCGATCAGAGTTACACCCTATGCTCCGACCGTTGTTGATAGAGAACAACAGGTCGTTTGATCCGACCAGTACAAGAACCACGGATCAGATCAATAGGTCAACAGTCGTGCCCCTTACCTCACTTTTCTCTCAAAGCGATCGGATCATCCGACCGAGAGTCGATCGGAGCATTCAATCGAAATACCGAGCTTCTACCAGAGAGTTTACACCGCCGGGCAAAGTGTTGGTCGATTGATCCGACCAAGCCAAGGAAGGTCGATCGGATCAATAGATCGACACAGAGAAAACTGTCAACTCGAGAACGGATCTGTTGGTCGATTCGTCCGACCGAGTCAAGGAAAGTCGATCGGATCAATTGACCAACACAGTGAAAACGGTCAACTCGAGAACGGATCTCCCAAATGGCTTGGAGTCTTGAGACAAGATTTTGAGTGGATGATATACACCTCAAGGAGAGGCTATGCCCCAAAAATCTCGGCCTCAAACCTCCTAGAACTCCAGGAATTTCAGATCTAGCGAAGAACACCAAGAACTCGAGTTCATCCCAAAAACTTCAAATCCAAAGCGATTCCCGGCGTTTGGGGGCAAGAGATCACCAGCAAAAGAGGCACAAGGCACTCATACGTGAATCCTCCAAAGAAATCCGAGAGAAAAAGCCCTAGGAAGCGAAGAACAAAAATCCCTCAAAAATAGCTTCGAAAATTCCTCCGAAAATAGGAAAAAGAAAAGGAGCTCGTGGATTCAAATCATGGCACAATGATGAGCAGCACAAACTCAATCAACCAACCATGAATTCACCTATACAAACTAGGAATGATTCAAAGTAGTTCTAGGTGGAAGGGATGAAGGGAAAACTACAAGTCCAAAGGAAAATCAAAGAGATAACTAGAGAGAATACCGCCACCAACCCCTAGGGGGTCTAATATATAGTCCAAGTGGTGGTGCTCGAAAGACTAAACTACCCCTAAGCGATACATACCCCTCAGGGGCAAATTTGATATTTTCTGTGAAGATTTTTCCGGCTGGGACAGCTTTCACTGCAAGCTAGCTCCCCTCCGACGCAAGCCTTGCAGTCACGCCGCGTGTCCTCCGGTCCAGGCTCCTTGACGCCCACGGCTCCTCCTGATGGGCCGTGCTACGCCAAGTCCTCGGGCTTGGTTTTGAGGCCCAAACCAAGAAACCGTCCTCCTAAATCACCAAACCCCGCGTACAAGCTTCGGTTGTTAGCCGCTACCTTGCACCAGCTTCTCGTCCGCGTACGAGCTTCGGTTGTGAGCCGCTACCTCGCACCGGAACCACGTCCCCTCGCTCATTCTTGCCACCATGTGAACCGCACTTGATCCATCTGGCCACCGGGTCCCTCGAACCAAGCCTACTTGTCTCTCCGCTCCTCGGAGGCCGCCATGGCTAAGACCTTTCGCGCCTGTTCTTCACCTGCACCAATGCAATCAAGCCGCATTCTTCACCTGCAATACTTGAGCCAAGGGAAACGTCAGTCCACACCACGTTGTCAATCACTCATCACACCAGGAAGCGACCATCCACCGGTCCGCGGACACACCGGGTCCTCAATCTCCCTCTTGATGAGTGCATTGACAACACACACATAGTAACCAATGATAATAAAAGAAAAAGAAAAGAAATCGAAAACCAATCGCTCAAGCAGGTGACCAAAAGCAAGAACAGGCCAAATCAAAGTCACTCACAAGAGAAAAACTCAGAAAACGCTGACCCTTCCATAGGAAGCGAAAATGGCTCAACACCATCGGCAAAAGAGAAAAAGCACAAAGCACAAATCTTCAAATCTCAAAATCTCCAATTCACTTTTCAGAACACTCAAAGCACTCCCCCTGCGAAGATGCAACTCCCCCTGAAGAAGTGAACTTGTGCGTGCGAGAAACACTCGAAAAAGCTCAAACTCTCACAAAATTTTCAAAATCTTTTCCAGAAATTCTTCGGAAATTCTCCCCCTTTCCAAATGCTCCAGAAATTCTCCCCCTTGTTGACAATGCACAAATCAAGGCAAAGATGCATATACAAAGAGCAATACAAAGTGCTACAAGTATGAAAGGACAAGTATTCTTGACAAAAGATCATTACAAGCACACATGAACTTCATCTCACCAAGATTATGAAAGGACAAGTATTCTTGACAAAAGATCATTACAAACGCCCAAATTCTATCTCATGTCATGTCAAAGCACGGAGCCATGTGTTCACTTCTCAAGGGAGACTTCTCCGGCAAACAACATGCAACCGCTTAGCACCCATGTGTGCAAGTGTGTGCAATGGTCAGAGCATAGAGACATGAGCATATATTTCTTCAAATGGATCTTTTCCTTCTCTTTCTTCTTTCATGCATAGACATCTCATTTTTCATGTTTTTCGAATTAAGCATGGTACAAGAAATGTCTTTGCGACAAAAAGAAGCTTATGCTCCTCCACAAGATAAAGCATGGGCTAAACATTCATAATGACAAAGGTCTTTGACCCAAATGAAAAGAACAACACATCCGGGAGAGGCCGCCGTTACTTTGTGCTAGGGAGGTGAGGCCCTAGGCGATTTGCCGAAGCTCAACCAAGTGGAGGCGGCGAGGAGCATCCGGGAGAGGCCAAGCGGAGACCCACTCGCGTGTGGGGAAGTCCTGTAGGCTATCCTACGGAGTGACTCGACCGGGGAGTTTATGCCCTTGCGCGGGCATTCCCTTTGTTAGGGGCTCCAACAACGAGGACTAGTGGAAAGTCGTGGCTTTCCGATACCTCGGGATACATCGCCGTGTCGGGAGTTTGCTTACTCTATCTCTTTACATTCCGCATTACTTATTGCACTACATTCCGCATTTACCTTTCCTAGAATTGCCATGTGTAGTTGCTAGGATTGGAACCTAGGGTGCAAAACTTTTAGCGGTAGAGTTAGCAACAAATAGAAAAACCTAGTGCACATTTAGATAGAAATTGAAATAGGTTTTCATATGTGCTCTTAGCCATAGATTTTAGAATACCCTAATTTACCCCCCCCCCCTCTTAGGGTGTCACGGTCCCTTCAGACTAAACTACCCCTAAGCGATACATACTCCTCAGGGGCAAATTTGGTATTTTTCGCGAAGATTTTTCCGGCTGGGACAGCTTTCACTGCAAGCTAGCTTCCCTCCGACGCAAGCCTTGCAGTCACGCCACGTCTCCTCCGGTACAGGCTCCTTGATGCCCCACGACTCCTCCTGATGGGCCGCGCTACGCCAAGTCCTCAGGCTTGGTTTTGAGGCCCAAAACAAGAAACCGTCCTCCTGATGATTTTGTGGCCAAATCACCAAACCCTGCGTACAAGCTTCGGTTGTTAGCCGCTACCTTGCACCGGCTTCTCGTCTGCGTACGAGCTTCGGTTGTGAGCCGCTACCTCGCACCAGAACCACGTCCCCTCGCTCGTTCTTGCCACCATGTGAACCACACTTGATCCATCTGGCCACCAGGTCCCTCGAACGAAGCCTACTTGTCTCTCCGCTCCTCGGAGGCCGCCATGGCTAAGACCTTTCGCGCCTGTTCTTCACCTGCACCAATGCAATCAAGCCGCATTCTACACCTGCAATACTTGAGCCAAGGGAAACATCAGTCCACACCACGTTGTCAATCACTCATCACACCAGGAAGCGACCATCCACCGGTCCTCGGACACACCGGGTCCTCATGATCTAATGCTTTTGCAAGACTTCTGGCCATCTAACCTTGAGCTATGAGGTTAACTTGCCAAATAACCACATGCTTCACCCCTAAATCTTGTGGAATGAACGTTCATCGAACATGGATGCATTTGGGGTCAAATTAGGCTAAGCCAATCGGCTAATGGGTCATTGGGCTGATCGGCCTACCCTCTTTTGTGGCCTACTGATGCTTATCTTCCTTGTGTAGGCTCCTTGATTGTCCAAAGTCTACGTCCAAATCAAGCTCATGCAAAAACTACATATTTATGACAGATTTTCTGCCATTTCATAGTATAGTCTTAAATGCAACATATATATGAATATGGGGTTATTTCAGATGTGAAGTGGTGGGTTAGTATAAGAATTAGTCCAATAATCCCACTACAATAGTACTAAAAAGGTATCACTAATGAGCACCAACAGAGGTCAGTGGCGATTGTCAGTCAGGTCATTGCAGTCATCACTGAGTGATCTGTGGTACCATTGTCTTCAATGACTCAAGTGCCAGCTGGCAATCGGGCGGTATTTGTGTTATCATGTCTAGTTTTTGCATTGCTATTGGGTAGTGCCACGCCTTGAGTGAGCATCTTCTTTGGAGGAGGTCTCATTGTCTTGAGTTTAAGAGTCTTCTGATACGAAGAACTCCTAGCCCAGGAGTGAGGTGTGGCTGGCTTAATAGTCTGCTAAGTCGGGGTTGAGCATAAACTCCATGTTCTAGAACCCGCTACAGTATGGGAACTTGGTGGTTTTGTGGGTGCTCAGATCCAATCTTAGTCGTCTAGTGGTGAAGCACCACCGACTAGGTGGCGCACACAGTTTCTCAGCTCAAAGGTAGGTCGATGCAAGGTGCGGCTTCTTTTCTCCAATGGTCTTGTGAATATGATCTAACCCCACAATGAGATCGGAGGGTGGTGGGAAGCGTCTCTCAATGATTCAATTTTGGGCCAGATCGGAGTGGGAGAGGTCATCGACTTGCGCAATAAGGAGATTTAGGACCTTGAGGTAGAGCCACGGGATCCAGGATGCAGAGCTGACTAAAGAGCTATTGATGCTAGATTCCATACTTTTGAAGCACAGTAAGAAAGAGTCATCAAAAAGGGCTTCAATGTAGCTGGGAAGATGATGTTGGGTCATGATGCCATCCAAATTCACTGGAGAGGATCTTGAAGATCTCTCCTACCTGGCGTGCCAACTATCTGACTTCCTAGTCCATCAGTCCACCCCGGGGCTGCCCATATGGTTGATTTATTTGGAGGGGGTCGGCAATACAAAGAGCTTGATGGTAACACATGGAGACACAAGGCTTAGATAAGTTCGGACCATCGGCAAGGTGTAATAACCTACATCCTATATTCTAGTGGATTGTATTGATTCGATCCTCAATGTTAGGGCAGCAATGGCAAGGTATGAGTCTGGGGGACCTATAGTGTGGGAGCGCCCGCGTCACGGGGCTCCCGAAGTACTTGCATAAACCCTGGATATATTTAACACAAGTAATTCCGCACAAGGGGTGCCAAAAGCCAACTTCGGGTATCTTTTATTGATAATTTACATCGATGTACATCTTAGAGACTGTACAAGATTTTACAAGCGGGGTTCAAGGCCTCCGCTTTATTCAGAAAGTAAAGGTCTAACGATACTACGTAGAGTTTCCGGCGTCGGGATTGAGCGCATCACCAATCTGGGTCCATATCGTCCGCCTTGTCCTCGGCGAACTCCTCTGGTACGAGGTGGAAGCAAGGCAAGGGTGAGTACTCCTGACAGGGGTACCCAGCAAGTCCCAAAGCAATTTTATAAAATTATAAGGTTGGTCCTGGAGGGGCATTACCTCCCTGCTAGTTCCATTTAGTAAACAAAAGCAATTATCAACCTGCGGTAGGTGTAGTCCGCGGGTCTCATTAATTATAACTGATGCGGTCTAATCATCGGGGACTTTAACCAATTCAACTCTTTTCCCGCATTCGGTCAGCCCATACCTCGTACTCAGGTGGTACTGCCCTACGAGATCCTTTCCCACCAGCGTCTATCTCTAGACAGCCTCTCCCTACGGAATATGGATGCATCAGAATATACATTGTGGCAACTCTGCCACCAGGTCCTACCGACCTAGTCATTTGCGACTCGTGCCGACCAGACCCAGTCCTCTGTCGAGGTCTGTCTCCAGTAGACCTGTTGCCCATCTGTGGCCCCTCGGGACAGGTTACTAAGGCTGGCTAGCGGGGTGTGGACCAAGGCCTCACATAAATAGGCATTCCCGAAGGCTATGCCTTTTTGGCATGCGGGACTGTACTCAAACAACGGAAAGATTCTCCCGCGAGCCGGTCCTTAGTGGCGACCAGAGTGGCTCTCAGGATAGGATCCTCTGACAAGGTTACCCTTCCACTCGCCAGTCTTTAAAAATAAACATTTACTATTTAACGTAAATAAGTACCGGTTTCAAGTGAAATGTTTGCTATTAAATAGTTGTCATAGCATGATCATATAGGGAAAGTAGTTTTGCATAATTATAGTAATATTAAAGATGGCACTTGCCTTGCCGTGCGTCGAGTTCGTTCCCTAATTCTTCCTGGTAGTCGGGATCTTCAGCATCGTTTTCGGGGTCAGTGTCTGTAAAGACGTGCTTATACATTAGTCACACAGATCAATACACCAATCAAGGGTTAAAGGGGTTGGTTGTAGGGTGGTTTGAAATTCTAGGGTCTTTATTGGGGGGTTTTTCTATTTAAAACCTATCTTTGGAATTAATCTAGAAGGAAAGATATTTTATTCTAGGAGGTGTAGATATGGGTTTTGGGTAAACATGGCATTTCTAGGCTTAGAAATTATCTTAGGATTTTTGGTGAATTTTTGAGAATTTTTGCAAAGCTCTAATGTGGAGAAATAACTTCTTGTGTGCACTAAGCCAGGTGTACCTAGCATTTTACAGGGGAGAGAGAGACAGACAAGCGGGCCCGAGGGGGCGGCCCCGCGCCTGATCGCTGTGCTGTGAACCGTGGACCAGGGGTCGTGGACCAGAGGGCCATTGAGTCTGCGGTCCACATGGACCGAGTGCACAGAGGCAGGGGAGGGGGCGTGGCGGCCGCGCTGGCGCGGCTAGGTCACTGGCCCGTGGGGCCATGGCCGACGTGTCGGCCTCGTGGCACCATGTCAGGGTGCTTGCCGGGCCAGCGGCGGCGCGCGGCGTCGGGTGCAGAGCGCCTCGCCACAACCGAGCGCGCCGGCCGTTCTAGGCCACGGGAAGGCCGGCAACTTGGCTCGAGGGTAGAGGGTGGCATGGCGGAGTGGCTGGGCATGAAGACGGCCAGTGCGGCGGCTCGAGGCAACGGCTCGAGCTCGCCCTGAGCTCGGGCGGCGGGCGGCGAGATAGGGGAAAGCGGGGGAAGGGGTGTCTCTAGGCTTCGGCGGCGGCTTGAGTGCGTGCTGGGAGTAGCGTGGAGTGCACCGGCGTGCCTGCGCGTGGGGAGAAAGGGCCGGGGGCGGCCGTCGCCTCACCGGAGCGCGACGGCGGTGCACGGGAGCCGGCGGCGCTCGGCCAGGGTGTCACACCCTGAAATTGTTGGATTTCAGGATGTGATTAAAAAGAAAAGTTAAACAACGATTTCTCATTATTTTAAAACTTTTTCCAACATCTATTTCTTTTACAGGGAATTAAGTGTAAGAAAAACAATTGATTGTTCTTTTCAAATTAAATTAGTTTATTATGTGTGTTGCATTCATGCTGATGCATTTCGGTGTTTCATGAGTGCTCAGATTTTAAAATGCGTTTATGCGACGTTTAGGTCCTTCTGAGAATTTTCTGGACTTTTCTCGAATTTAATTCTCTTTTCCATAGAGCTCTTTCTATTTGTTAGAAGGCTCTATAATCCTTTTCATGAGCTCCAGGTATTTTATTTGGACCGCACATGCCCCAATCTACCTCTGGGAATTTTCCTATAATTTTTGGGAGTTTCTAGGTATTTTTGACGCCTTAAAAACATTTTCTGGAATTTTCGGGATTGTTTTGCCATTGAAAATGTATTTCTGAAAATAACCTTAACCCTAACGGGCCGAGCCCGCGAGACCCGAGCCAGCCCGACCTAGTACGGCCCACCAGGGCCCATCGCAGCCCGGCAGGCTGCCTCCCCGCAGAGCGCCGCCGCCGCCCCTTTCTCGGCGTGCGTGCCGCGCCCCTATAAAGGGCAGGCCACCTCGCCCGCGCCCCCCTGTTGACCCGCCGCCGCCGCCCCCTCCCCTCGCGTGCGCCGCGCGCAGCGCCGCCGCCTGCAGCAGCCGCCGGCCGAAGCTGTGCGTCGCCGCCGGCCTTCGCCGCGTGCAAGCACTGCCGGGCCAAGCTGACCCCGCTACGAGGATTCGCCAGGCCGAGCCGCACACCCGCCGCCGGTTTCCGTCGCCTCCATGTCACCGGAACGCCGTCACCCCGTGCCGACCGAGCCGCCGCCGCCGTCCACCGTCCGCGCCAAATTCCTGCCGCCACGAGCCGTCTCCGCCACCGGTGAGCGCCCCACGTGACCCTCCCATCCACCTCTGCCTTTTCCCCACTTCAATCGACACCCTCATCGCCTAAATCGCCGGCAAGCCGAGCTCCCAGAGCTGCCGTCCGCCATGGCCATGGAGGTCCCGAAGTTTTGCACAAAGCCCCCTAGATGAATCTGTAATTAGGCTCCAAATCTTTGTGTCTTGATAGATTCACAGAAAACCCCCTTCAAACAATAGATCCTCTCAATCCAGCCCGAGCTCTGCACTTTTGCAGATCTAACCCTGTCCTTTTCAAGATTCACGAGCACTGTTTAATGTGTCTCGGGTTTCGTCTCTGCTACCCCTTCAGATCTATAGTTAATCACGACTAGGTCCCTACGATCTTGTTTAACCCCTAGTTTTCACGTTTTAGCTCCGTTTCGACCCGTTCAAGTTGCGTTACGTTCGATTTAACATAAAGTATATGATAGTGGTGCTGGTTAACCCAGCTTAGGCTTTTATAAATTATTTCTAAATTAATTTGATTAATGTCTATGTAAATGCCTTTCCTAATAAAAGCAATTTTGGATTACATCTCGGTTTTCATATGACATGTTAAGTTGACTAATACTATCTCAATGTATTTCTAAATAAAACCTAATTAGAGCTACACCTCGGTGTTTCTAAATCAAATGTTAATTTGATTAATATAGAGTTCATTTGGTTTTCTAAATAAAAGCTATATAGGTTATAACCCGGTTTTCACAATAAAGCTAATATGATTAATACTACTTATAACTTATTTCTAATATAATATGATTAGTTGAACACGAAGAATAGATTTTTTCGATTAGATGTTCATGTACCTCTATTTTCTAAAGTTAAATGCTGAATTTGTATAACTGGTACATACACAATTATAAATAAAATTTGACTAAGTCTACAGTCGCTTTTCAAATACAAATATAACTTGTGTTAATTCTAAATAGGGTGTTTCTCTAAAACCTTTCGATAGTTGTTTCTTCTGATCCGTTGTTTCCTCTTAAGCAGTTTCGTTGCGATTGCGTGTCCTTCGATCGAGCCTTTCCGCTTAGTACGTTCTTTTAAAAGCTTTTCTCTTTGATTGGTGTAATGTTCTTATTTGTGCTTGTTTGTCTATTTGCATGCTTGTGCCGTTGTTTGCTACGAGTAGAAGGAACTCCGTTCAAGGATCTCGAAGAGCAAGAACTGAAGGCACTCTGAGCAAGTTATTATCTGGATTTAAGGCAAGTGTAACATGGAAATTCCTTGCAACCTATTCACCTTTAATCATTCATTCATATGCATGTGTCTAACTTGATATGCCTTAAGGTTGTTCCTAGTCCTTTTATCCTGTCCTTGTTATATCCCGAGGTTATGCATATGGGTAGTTTTTGCTAAGCGCAGCTACATCATCTTTATTTAAATGTTACTCTTGAATTAATGGTTCACTTCAATATGATGATAAAACTTGCTTTTTAGCAACATGGTTTAGGGAGCTAGAGCTTTGTTTCACTTGATGCTCTAGTATCTCTCCGTAAGGTCCGGTTCATTAAGCGGCAACCCAGGAACCTGTAGCCGCCGCCGTAACTATTATGGCTCTGGTCTTGGTTAAGTAACTTGTACGTCTCTAGCTTACCAGTGGTTACCGAAAGGCATGTCAGGGAATATGGGAGAGAGTTTGGTTCGATCCACCGAGGACGGAAGATCCGTTGGCTATGTCTCGTTAGGCACAGTCCCGTGATGGGAGTCACAGTGATTGTGGACTCCACACGTTGCGCTTGTTGGGTTTGCGCTCCGGACGCCATTGAACCCCCCATGGTGTGTATATCCGTGGGCGTAAGTCAATCTCGGTGCCGAGGATCATGCTGCCCATATTGTTCCTACATGGCTACTGTGTTTGTTAGGGTGTCTTGCGAAAGACCTTGTAGCATCCCTATGCACTCACACCTCGGAAGTGTGGTTCGTGCGTGGTTGGATTGAATGTTCCTTTGAGCTTTTATGCTAACGGTTGGGGAAAGGGCGAAACCTCTGCAGAGTGTACATCTATCATGATAGCCGTGCTCACGGACACGAGCGGCCTGGATCCTTTTTGATTAGAAGATGATGTTAATGATGATGCTTTATGGTATTAATGCTACTTATACCTTTAATGGGGTTTACAACCGGGAGTTGCTCACACTTGTAGTAATTTGGATAATATTAAAATGAACCAATTAAAAATGCTAAATGCAGTTCAGCCGTGTCAAGCCTCTCTTAAGCCTTCATGCATTCCTGTTATACTTGCTAAGTATGATGGAATACTTACACTTGCATTCAATCAACAAAATCCCGGATGGGTAATCAGATGGAGCATCATTTGAGGCAGTGACTGAAGATTTACCAGAAGACCTTCCATACATCTGAGCTGTGGTCAACCAGTCGGTGTCCCTGTGGACTTGAGGCTCGACTAGAAGAACTTGGATAAATTAGTCTTCCGCTGTGTTAAGGCATGTGTCCTCTGTAAACTCTGATGTAAATTGTTTTATTCGAGCATTGTGTTCTTTGTAATACCACATTTGTAAGCTATATGTGTTGTGTGGACTTCCTGGGCACACATATGGCAACATTCGGGTTTCGGTGGAAAACCGGGTGTGACAGATTGGTATCAGAGCCGTGCTGATTGTAGGATCATAGCCTAGATAGAAATGGTCGATTCCTAAGGTTCATTTTGATATAGAGACTTTCTTTATAATAACTTTGTTCTCTTGGTTAACTCTTCCTTGACCACTTATCCACACCTTGATCGCTTACTTCTTATCCTTGACTTTTGGTCTTTCTTCTCCACCTTGTTTTGCTATTGATGAACCCTTGATCCTTACCTCTACAAAACCTTGACTACTTGATCTTGAATACCAGTCCATTTTGATCAACATGTTTTTATCTATCTCCTGCACCTCACTCACCCCTTGATTTATCGGTGAAGTTGCAATGCCCTCCATGTTTAAATTCTTGACCTTAATCAATCGATGCTTCCTTGAAATCTCTATCTTTCCTTGTATCCTTATTTATTCAACTTCCGTCGATACTTTCTCGGCCTTTTATTCATTCTCGTCTATTCATCTCCTAGAAATTCTTTTGAGAATGTTTGTTTCTCTTCATTTAGACTTACCTATTCTCTTTGGAGTCTATCCTTGAGTCTCTTAGATTCCAAAGTCTCTTTTCTACACTCATCTCGGGTAATCCACACCACCTATTCTAATGTTGGTTCAAGCTTGACGTTAGAGCCCTTCTTAAGAACTAGGAGTACCCCTTTGCAGTCATAGTAACCACACATAGCATTGACTGACAGTTTATTGATTGTTGGAATTTTATGATTGCGTGATGATGCTTGGTTTTATGATCTTGTTTGATTTGTTTCTTTGTAATGATGGTTGGTGCATTGTGGGTCTTCTACTTGCAATGACATCAGTTGCTTAGTGGGGCTCTCCTTTTATTTCTCCCACATCCTTGACATCTATACTTCTTTCTCATGAATCAACTTGAGCATGCGAGAAGAGGAGGACGGAGATCACACCAACATCAACGACAAGCATCTGCAGTCATCAACACTCGGAGCAAGTCAAAGAAAAGAAGGCGCTATGGAATTCTCTTTCCCACTCTATTTCTTGCTATTCTCCCATCTACCTCTCTTCGAAGGACGACTCTAGAAATGAGAAAGATGAAGATCGAGGATTTTACACAGCTTGACACTAGAGGCTGAAGATGAGAAACCCCATCGGGAGCAATGCCAAAAGTGCCCGTGGAGACGATGCGCCACCTATTTCATTACATCTTAAGACGACATAGCTCATGGAAGTACAGAGTCAGGCGTTGCACACGATGGCTCAAATTATGAAGAAAATCAGACAAGTTATGATGGAACAAGCCCCACTCCTCAACAACTACAACAAAGAAAATCGTAAGGTCTCGCTTATAACATCCCCGTCCCCGCCGCCATTCCACTACGAGGAACACTTAGCTACACAAGCTGAGGCCCGACAAGGAAGGATGCAGTGTGAATTATCATTCCCTCCCACTATGGAGACGACAAAGGTAAAGTTCACTCGGGACCAGTAAAAGGCAGGTTGTTGAAGCATGGAATAGTCAAAGGAATAAGAGAAGTTGTAGAGTGTCAGAGCTAGAGGTGCAACTACGACATGAGGATGTGAGCATTCATGGGCGTGTAAATGTTGTGAATACCATGGCCTTCCATGTCCCCAGAGTGAAGCCAGTCTAATGACAGCCGAGGCGTTACAACGATACTGTTCAGTTATCGACAAAGAGCAGAAGGTGTTCGAAAAAAAAGGGGTCAGTCTGAGAAGGAGTTACCCAAGATTAGGGTAGAACTCATACTATGATCCTCGTTGATTGGAGTACCTCTGTCAAAGAATTTCAACCCTGGAAGGCCAGGAGACCCAGGAAGCAAAGTAGTGAAATGAGATAAGGGAAGAAGCTCACCCTTACCAGGCTCAATTTGAAACATGGAAACAATTTGTTAAGAGGGGTAGTTCCGATGTACATAAGGAGGTAAAGTGAGAAGAAGATGGCAGTTGAAGACAATTGAAGAAAGGATCATCATCAGACAAGCCAGTAAAGCCTAAGAGAGTAATGGGACAATCAATCCAGCTCTACTCAAATCACTTTAAAGAAGGAAGTCTATGAACATCCCTGGACTCACATGAATAAATTCATGAAGAAAGAAGGAAGACGAGGGCATGAAGTAAGAGGAAGTGTGATTTAGAAACTTCAACAAACTTAGACTAAGATTCTCTACAGGGATCATCACATGGTGGTACATTTAGGAATGACTCAATGGATTACCTAACGACGGATTAGCAACAAAGGATTCAAGGACCACCAACACGCATCATATGGAGACACGAGGATTAAGACAAGAATTGTGAAGCAATGAAACCCATAAACTTTCTTTTCTTGCTAGCTTTTCTTCTGAATCTCGGGACGAGATTCCTGTTAAGGGGGGTAGTTCTGTCACACCCTGAAATTATTGGATTTCAGGATATGATTAAAAAGAAAAATTAAACAACGATTTCTCATAATTTTAAAACTTTTTCCAACATCTATTTCTTTTACAGGGAATTAAGTGTAAGAAAAACAATTGATTGTTCTTTTGAAATTAAATAAGTTTATTATGTGTGTTGCATTCATGCTGATGCATTTCGGTGTTTCATGAGTGCTCAGGTTTTAAAATGCGTTTATGCGACGTTTAGGTCCTTCTGAGAATTTTCTGGACTTTTCTGGAATTTAATTCTCTTTTCCATAGAGCTCTTTCTATTTGTTAGAAGGCTCTATAATACTTTTCATGAGCTCTAGATATTTTATTTGGACCGCTCATGCCCCAATCTACCTCTGGGAATTTTCCTAGAATTTTTGGGAGTTTCTGGGTATTTTTGATGCCTTAAAAACATTTTCTGGAATTTTTGGGATTGTTTTGCCATTGAAAATGTATTTCTGAAAATAACCTTAACCCTAACGGGCCGAGCCCGCGAGACCTGAGCCAGCCCGACCTACTACGGCCCACCAGGGCCCATCGCAGCCCGGCAGGCTGCTGTTGGCACTCCTTAGCGTCACGTTTTTAGCAACGCTCAAGAGCGCGTAGATATATGTCGTTGTATGCAAAATTAATTCAGCAAGCGCACAGAATATATCTCGTTGTAGCACTTCACCTCGGGAGTTACCCCGGGGTATCGTATTTATATTTCCGCAGGGAAGCAGATGGTTAAAGTGTATTGAAGAATGAAATGATATATCTTGCCAGAAATATCAAGCCACAAACCCAGGGGCACAAACTCTAGGTTTGGATGGATAATGGTCAAGTTAATGACCGGATAGAAGGTCTGAAAGACCAGCAACACACGGAGCACCTATTTCTAAAGAAAAGGAAAGACGTTGGGAGAAACCGGACCTAGACTCTTTCTAATTCAGAGCAAAAGGCACTCTAGCCTTAGCCTAGACCCTAGCTTAGATACCGGGAACAGAGCTCGCTTCGACGGCTAGAACGGGAGAACCTCAGAACGGGGTGAGAGAGGGGGTTCTCCGGGCTCAGCACTACTGTTATGAATACACCCGAACGTGGTGGACTACGAAGGACGGACAGGGCTGTCACCACCTGCCGCCTACCACTGCTGTACCGTGGGGTGCAACACACTTCCTAGTTAATCAACAAGCCAGACACCACGTCTGCACTCGATGATTAAGATTTCTCTTGAGGCCTGTCAAGAGAAATCCCCGTCTTCCCTAAGGCGTCTTACGGCCCAGTCAAGGCGAGAAAACCCGCGAGATAAAACCCGGTAGAGCTAAACTAAACTCTACACTAAAACTAAAGGGGAAAAGGACTTTGCTCTAAAGAGAGCAAGATCTTTACTCTTAAAGAAGAGCAAGAGAGAAATATAAAAGATAACTTAAGCTCTGAAATAAGAAAGTAATTGTATAAATAAACTCTTCAAAAGAAGGAAAGGATACAAGAGCTTTACCAGAACTCCGAAGACTCCGAAGATCCGAGCTAAGCTCGACTCGACTCTACTCCCAACTCTAATCCTAATCTAAGAAATGAAAAAGGTACTAGAGCTCCCTTCAAGTAAAGTTTTGAGATATGTGGTGTGTGTCTTCCCAAGGTGAATGAGCTTCCTTTTATAGTCTCCAGGGGGTGGATGTCAGCGTCATTAGCACGCCAAGGCCCTGATTAGGCTTCACGCGAAGGAGGAGACGTGGCGGCCACAGAGGGAGGCCGCCGGCCTGGGCCCTGGTGCCACTTGGCACCATCCTCTGCAGGAACGGTCCTGATGCTCTCCCAAGGTCGGTAACGGTTGCGTTTAGTTGAAGCTTGTCCGAGAATCCTAGGATGTGGGCCCTTCAATCCATGTGCTTTCACCTCTAGGCCTTCCGGGTCCTTGGATCAAACCGACGTTGTTTGCACGGTGCTTGATCATCCTGGGCACTTGACATGGCTTGTGGATCAATGACTTGGCCAGACCAGGCCAGGGGAGGCCGGTCGGCCTGGCCTAGGCCGGCCGGCCTGGCTCTGTGCCAGGTTTGGCCCTTGTTTCTCCTGGTTCATCCTGCAAGCACAACTCATCCAAAACTTGTGGAATTTGTCAGTAAAAATACTTTTATGTATGGAATATGGTATGATCATCCTCATTTTACCGAAATGTTGACGGTCACTACGAGGTTATAATGGCCGTCAACACACCCCCAAGCTTAGACTCTTGCTTGTCCTCGAGCAAGGCTAAAACTCTAGGTTCGGTAGGTCAGGAGTTGCTTCAATGTTTATACTCTTAAAGTACCCTGTGCTTAAGCCAAAACTTCAACGAATCACTTGAATAAGTTGGCATAAAAGAGAACTCATACCATGGTTCCACGTGGGGCTGCATTGATTCACGTTTTGGGCTATTGAGAGCTTGAACGGTCATCTCTAAAGTATTTCCTGCAACTTTTCAGGTTCCATCTCGGAGATATGAATTTTTCAAAAGATGGTTGATTCATTCCCCGATGGTACTCTCGAGTCACTCAAGGTGTTTTAATCCTCACTCTTGGTCGGGATTGACCACTGTTTCCCTATACTAAGGCTGAAGTGGGGTTATAGGTACGGTAAGAGTGGCATACCTTGGTCACTTCTGTTGTCGAGTCGAAGAGTGGTCCGCGAGCGATGGTACTTGTCAAATTCCGGTCTTTGGAATTCATGGGGTTTGAATGGAAAGGGAAAAGGTGTAATGTTCAAAGGTCTTTGGACTCCTTTATTGTTTCTCTCTCATATTTTTGAGATGTTTCTTCTTCTTCTTTTTTTCAGATGGAGCTTTTGTCTCCATTTTTTTTTTCGAATACATCTCTTCTCTCACTTTGGTAACAGAGAGGGATTCAGCTTTGTATGGAGTATTTGAGGACCTTTTCGGGTGAGCTTTGTGATGAGGTGAGTGTATGTCATCGACGGTGGACGTCAACCCCGGAGCGGGACTTTGACTAGTCGGACATTTTGAGGCTGAGGTGGATGGGAAGACCGGTAAATGTCAAGTACCTTCTGCAAGCGGACTTCACCATTCGACAAGACTCAAAGCAACTCAAGATAGCATATGGTAGTTTCAACAAATGTATAACTGTTTAGGCTCTGGATAGGACATTTAAACCATCGAGGAAGATTCACCATGTAACATTTTATAAAAACTTCCGAGAGGTTCCTTACTAAGCATGCAGTTATACCTCGAAACAAACCATATCAAAACTCACAATAACTTAAACAATGAACAAGTGCTCTTGCTCCCACAGTTTTATCATGGCGGATCCTTAAATGCCAACGAACTCAAATACTCAAGAGTTAAGGATTAAGTACGAGGCACTTAGAGGGCATAAACAGAGCAACTATTCATCATTCCATAGGTTCTCAACCATAGTTCCATACATAAAGACATCTTTTGGAGCTTTTATTTTGTTTTGTTTTATTATTATATATTTTTTTTCTATTTATTTATTTATTTTTGTTTTTTAGTATTTTATTTCATCATGGCACGGCAAGGCAAAGGCATCGGTGAGGCAACGGCAACGGCAAGGCAAAGGCGACGGCTTTCGACATACCTGAGACTCCCCCAAGCTTCGATGAAGCTCACTGGTAGTACTGGTCGGGGTCGTAGTGCATGTAGTTGAAGAAGCCGTGCATGTCGGTCTGGATGGATGTGGTCATCCCCCAGTTCTGCTGCGTGAGATCAGTGTTGTGTGCAACTGCATCTCCGAGTTGCTGTTGTTGCAGCGTCATCGTCTCCATCCTGGTATTAAGATCAGCGATCCCCCGGGAAACCGGGTTCTCGTAGTCATACCTGACGGAGACGGATGGTCCGACCTGCGGGCCGTAGCCTGCTGTTCCTTGGTGGTAGTCGAATGCTTCCTCAAAATTCATGTTGGCCGTGGGGTTCTCTGTCGACTGCTGGTAATCGTACTCGGGCTGCTGCTGGTAGCGGTACTCGGGCTGTGGCGCGGTAGAAGTTCCGGCTTCGTCATCATGCCTGGCCCACCTGCCACGTGTTGCAGGGCCTGCAACACTGTGGCGAGCGGGTTCCCTCCTTCTGAGCTGCATGGTTAGACTTCTCACTGATCTCAGTGACAAAGCTGGGCATGCAAGCTCAACTTCATCGATGAAACCAGGATAGCACGTGAAAAGAGTATGGCCAGGGCCCTCACGCATCAAGTGACCCTGGATGAAATGGTCTAAACCAATGCAGTACTGATATTCCTGTGTAGTTGGAAGGAAGGTGACTTGAGCGCCCTGCAAGGCACCAACATGGTTGGCGATGCGTGTGACTAGCGAGGTTATGTCAATTGTGGCTCGGCCACTGACTAACCTCTGCCAGTTCTCAAGCATGCTCATGACCGGAGAAAAGCGAATTTTCTTGACCATGGCATACAGGCACTCTAAATCAGGCAAAAGGCAAAGACGCAAATCAGCGCGCGGGTGGACCACCATAGCGATCCACTTCGCCAGGAAACGAAGAGTGGGGTTGTGGATAGCAGTAATGCTATCTTTCCCCGAGGATGGCTCCCCTGTGATGCTATCCCACCATGCGGCACGGTTGTACCGGTGGTTAGTCACCAACAGGTTGGCATCAATGATGCATCTCTTGTTGAAACCAAGAGCCTCACTGAGTTGTTTCGGGGTCAAAACAAAATCCTCGTTGAAAAATCGAAAGCAAATGTTTGTCTCGTTGGGACGAACTTTGATTTTCAAACTCATCAAAAACTCCATAGTAAGAAAGTGCGAACCTGTTTCCGTGACGGGGTAGAAGTTTTGCCATCCGGCATTGTTGAACGCCCGTTCCATGTCTCCTTCGAGACCGGTCTTGATCAGCAGCATGGGGTTGAAGTACTTGGCGTTTGTGAAGTAGCGGTCCTGGAGCTGGTCCAGCACCGTTCTCTCGTCTTCGGTCCGAGCAACGATGTGCTCGACCCGAGTCATGAGCCTGATGCGGAGCCTGTTCCTCGGCACCTCCTCCTCCTGGGACTCTGTGTCGTGTCGAGTTGAGTCGACAGACATAGTATCCCGGGAAGTAGAGGATCCCCGAGAGCGGCGAGAGCTCGAAGAGGTGAGCTTGGTGACGACTCCACGTGCCTTAGTCCACATGATTCCTGCAAAAGATTAGTCTAACAATACCCGAAGGAAATCAAGGGTTAGACAGTCAGATGTTAGGCGTTCTTGTGGGAGATTAATCACCACAACTCGGTTAGTCGTTCTTGTGGGGTAAGAACCACCACAAACGTTCTCGTTCAACCGGAGGGGTTTGTTCTCACAAGGATTCAAGAATGGATTTTAGCAGAATTTCCTTGTGGTTTGAACTCTAACCTTACTTAGAGAATTTCGAAATTTAAGCGAGGGAGAAGGGAATTGAGCAGGATGCACGCATACCTGTGCTTGGGGCGTCTTCCTTCAGAGCTGGGCACTGGTATTTATAGAGGCGCAGCAGGGGGAGGCCGGCCGGCCTGAGGCAGGCCGATCAGCCTGCACATGGCGCCGGTCGTGCCCATCCCTTGCGTCGGTGGTCACTGCCCTGTGCTTGGTGCTCTGGTAGGTGAGGATGGGACAGCAACGGTGCTTGGAGGCCGGCCGGCCTGGCTGGGGCCGTTCGGCCTGGTGTTGTGTCCATTTTCCTCCATCCTCTCGTGTCGTGTCCTCCCACATGCTCTTGTTCCTTGCTTGCTGTGATCTGGCCAGTGGAATTGACAAGTGGGGCCGGCCGGCCTGAAGTTTGGCCGAAATATTTTTTTTTTATATATGCTTCCTAATGCACAATTGAAATATACATGCAAGCTTTGAAAATTTAAACATGCTGTGATGAATGAAAAGAATTGAAATGAAAAACCTATTTTATATGCAATGCAAAGATACGTACCATATACCTTATGGCGAGGGCTCGAGTTTTTCGTCCTGAGAGGAACTCTCCGACTCCTTGTTCGGGACTGCTTTTACCCGCCATTCCTTTCAGACTGGACGGGACTTGGATTCAACCTCCTTGTCGCGCTTTGCTTGCTCCTCCAGCGCTTTGGTTCTCGATATTCTTCGCCGTGCATAATAGCGATCATGCCTTTTCTTTTCTTTAGCGGCGAAGGCTTCCACCATCTTCATGAGCGTTTCTACGCTCGGCATCTTGGACTTTCGGGGCATGACTTCTTCGACCATATTAACTTGATGGGGGATATCCTTAGGACGGAAAGAGAAACTCTCGGTCCCTCCGTTAATCCTCAGTTGAATGGTCCCACGTCCCACGTCAATGTTTGCATTCGCAGTACTTAAGAACGCTCTCCCAAGAATGAGAGAGTTCGTTGCTCCGGCTTCCATATCCAGGAGGATGAAATCCACAGGGATGAAGAAATCCCTGATCTTGACCGGAACATTTTCTGCGACTCCATGGGGGTAGCGGATCGATTGATCCGCTAGCTGCAAACACATGGGTGTAGAGACAGGCAATATATGTTTAAGGTGGTCAAAGACTACCTTGGGCATTACGCTGACGCTCGCCCCCAAGTCACATCGGGCGTTGTCGAAGTCATGGCCTCCAATGGAGCATGATATTGTGGGGCAGCCAGGATCTTTCTTCTTAAGGTGGGGCCCGAGTATAGCTGAGCTACATTCCTCGGTCAGCTGTACCGTCTCCCTTGTGGGTAGAGTCCGCTTGTTGCTAAGTATATCCTTGATGTACTTGGCATATGTCGGGACCTGCAAAGCATCAAGTAATGGTATGTTGATGTATACCTTCTTGATTACCTCAACGAATTTGTCGAACTGTTCGTCGGCCATGGGTCTTCTCCTCCGTTCTGGGAACGGGAGGAAAGTGGGATCTCGGCTGTAGCTTGAGGCTTGTGGTGCCTCGTTCCCCTCCTTTGAGACAGGGGTGGTTTCCTCGTCGTCTTCCTCTTCGGCGGCCACCTCGGTTTGGCTAGCTTCCTTCTGTTGAGTACCTGCATCCTGTGGATTGTGTGGGTCCTGCGTGGACTTGCCAGTCCGCGTGGTTACCGCACTAACATTTTCCTTGAAAGGAACCTCCGGTTGCCCGGGTAACTTCCCCGCATTTGGGTAAGGGCAGGATGCAGCCAGCTGAGCTACTTGAGTTTCAATCATTTTGTTGAAGCTCAGCTGGTTCTTAACGACAGAATTAAAAGCTTCTATCTGGGAGGCCATTGACTCCATAACTTTATCATTAGCAAGAAATTTCTTGCTAATGCTATCGTTAATCTGTTTTTGGCCATACCAGATGTCCTTTAGCGACGGTTGAAAACCGTTGTTAGAGCCATTACCTTGCTGTTGGCCGAAGGGGAAATTGGGCTTGGAATTCCAACCTTGTTGAGGACGGAAGCCTGAATTGTTGGTATTTCCAATGAAATGGGCTTCCTCTTGTGTCATCGGGCACGTGTCGCCCGAGTGTCCTGTTTCTCCACACGTTTCACACGTGATTCTCTCCTCCATGATCTGATTCATCTCCTTGCCAGGAGATTCCATCTTCTTCAAGAGGAGGTCCATTTTAGCGGCCAGCATATCAACGGAGTCAATTTGATGTACTCCCTTGCGGGGAGCTTGTCTTTCTCCTATCCAGCTCTGATGAGTGGATATTTTCTCGATGAGCGCCTTTGCTGCGTCTACATCCAACGAGAGGAAAGCTCCTCCCGCGGCTGCATCCAACATCTCTTGCGATCGTCGGCTCAGGTTGTGGAAGAAGTTCTGGGTAATCAGCCAATCTTCCACACCATGGTGGGGGCAGGCTGCAATATACTCTTGCAGTCGCTCCCAAGCTTCGGGAATTGTTTCTCCGTCTAGCTGCTGAAAGCTAGTGAATTTTCCTCGGAGGGCATTGGTTTTGCCCACCGGAAAGTACTTGGCCAGAAGTGCATCTGCGCAAGTCTGCCAGCGCCCATCGAATGATGCCTTGTTAGCATAGAACCACTCCTTTGCTTTCCCAAGCAAGGAGAATGGGAAGAGTTGAAGGCGGATGTTGTTGATCGGTGTGCCATTGGGGTTGATAGTACTGCACACCTCCAGGAAATTCCGAAGGTGAGCGTTCGCATCCTCAATCGCCTTTCCGCAGAAAGGGCTGGCCTGAACCATGTTTACCAGGCCAGTTCTCAGCTAAAATGCACCTTCCAGTGCGTTCGACAATCCCGGGAAGTTGCTGCTTGACGGGGCTGAGAACTCATGGAGCGTCTTCTTAGCTTGAGCCATAATCTCTGGGGACTCTGGGGCTGAAGAAAACGACGAATCTGATTCGGACTCGGAGTCGGATGACGACTCGAGTATATTGCTTGAGCTGAGTGAAATCTGAGGAGGTACGATTCTCTTTCGCACTACTCTTCCAATGCGTTCTGGATTTGGATCAAAGTTTGATGGTAGGTTGAAACCAGTCATGCACTACCCTGCAAAACACGTCAAAAATAGACAAATGTTGCAGTGGTGAGGTCACTAAGGTTAGTGGTTTGGTAAATCTGTAAAGATAATCAAATGATTCAACAATAACTTTAGCCAATTGCTTCCCCGGCAACGGCGCCAGAAATGCTTGTTGGCACTCCTTAGCGTCACGTTTTTAGCAACGCTCAAGAGCGCGTAGATATATGTCGTTGTGTGCAAAATTAATTCTGCAAGCGCACAGAATATATCTCGTTGTAGCACTTCACCTCGGGAGTTACCCCGGGGTATCGTATTTATATTTCCGCAGGGAAGCAGATGGTTAAAGTGCATTGAAGAATGAAATGATATATCTTGCCAGAAATATCAAGCCACAAACCCAGGGGCACAAACTCTAGGTTTGGGTGGATAATGGTCAAGTTAATGACCGGATAGAAGGTCTGAAAGACCAGCGACACACGGAGCACCTATTTCTAAAGAAAAGGAAAGACGTTGGGAGAAACCGGACCTAGACTCTTTCTAATTCAGAGCAAAAGGCACTCTAGCCTTAGCCTAGACCCTAGCTTAGATACCGGGAACAGAGCTCGCTTCGACGGCTAGAACGGGAGAACCTCAGAACGGGGTGAGAGAGGGGGTTCTCCGGGCTCAGCACTACTGTTATGAATACACCCGAATGTGGTGGACTACGAAGGACGGACAGGGCTGTCACCACCTGCCGCCTACCACTGCTGTACCGTGGGGTGCAACACACTTCCTAGTTAATCAACAAGCCAGACACCACGTCTGCACTCGATGATTAAGATTTCTCTTGAGGCCTGTCAAGAGAAATCCCCGTCTTCCCTAAGGCGTCTTACGGCCCGGTCAAGGCGAGCAAACCCACGAGATAAAACCCGGTAGAGCTAAACTAAACTCTACACTAAAACTAAAGGGGAAAAGGACTTTGCTCTAAAGAGAGCAAGATCTTTACTCTTAAAGAAGAGCAAGAGAGAAATATAAAAGATAACTTAAGCTTTGAAATAAGAAAGTAATTGTATAAATAAACTCTTCAAAAGAAGAAAAGGATACAAGAGCTTTACCAGAACTCCGAAGATCCGAGCTAAGCTCGACTCGACTCTACACCCAACTCTAATCCTAATCTAAGAAATGAAAAAGGTACTAGAGCTCCCTTCAAGTAAAGACTTGAGATATGTGGTGTGTGTCTTCCCAAGGTGAATGAGCTTCCTTTTATAGTCTCCAGGGGGTGGATGTCAGCGTCATTAGCACGCCAAGGCCCTGCTTAGGCTTCACGCGAAGGAGGAGACGTGGCGGCCACAGAGGGAGGCCGGCCGGCCTGGGCTAGGCCGGCCGGCCTGGCCCTGGTGCCACTTGGCACCGTCCTCTGCAGGAACGGTCCTGATGCTCTCCCAAGGTCGGTAACGGTTGCGTTTAGTTGAAGCTTGTCCGAGAATCCTAGGATGTGGGCCCTTCAATCCATGTGCTTTTACCACTAGGCCTTCCGGGTCCTTGGATCAAACCGACGTTGTTTGCACGGTGTTTGATCATCCTGGGCACTTGACATGGCTTGTGGATCAATGACTTGGCCAGACCTGGCCAGGGGAGGCCGGTCGGCTTGGCCTAGGCCGGCCGGCCTGGCTCTGTGCCAGGTTTGGCCCTTGTTTCTCCTGGTTCATCCTGCAAGCACAACTCATCCAAAACTTGTGGAATTTATGAGTAAAAATACTTTTATGTATGGAATATGGTATGATCATCCTCATTTTACCGAAATGTTGACGGTCACTACGAGGTTATAATGGCCGTCAACAGCTGCCTCCCCGCAGAGCGCCACCGCTGCCCCTCTCTCGGCGTGCGTGCCGCGCCCCTATAAAGGGCAGGCCACCTCGCCCGCGCCCCCCTGTTGACCCGCCAACGCCGCCCCCTCCCCTCGCGTGCGCCGCGCGCAGCGCCGCTGCCTGCAGCAGCCGCCGGCCGAAGCTGTGCGTCGCCGCCGGCCTTCGCCGCGTGCAAGCACCGCCGGGCCAAGCTGACCCCGCTACGAGGTTCGCCAGGCCGAGCCGCACACCTGCCGCCGGTTTCCGTCGCCTCCACGTCGCCGGAACGCCGTCACCCCGTACCGACCGAGCCGTCGCCGCCGTCACCGTCCGCGCCGAATTCCCGCCGCCACGAGCCGTCTCCGCCATTGGTGAGCGCGCCACGTGACCCTCCCATCCTCCTCTGCCTTTTCCCCACTTCAATCGACACCCTCATCGCCTAAATCGCCGGCAAGCCGAGCTCCCAGAGCTGCCGTCCGCCATGACCATGGAGGTCCCAAAGTTTTGCACAAAGCCCCCTAGATGAATCTGTAATTAGGCTCCAAATCTTTGTGTCTTGACAGATTCACAGAAAACCCCCTTCAAACAATAGATCCTCTCAATCCAGCCCGAGCTCTGCACTTTTGCAGATCTAACCCTGTCCTTTTCAAGATTCACGAGCACTGTTTAATGTCTCGCGGGTTTCGTCTCTGCTACCCCTTCAAATCTATAGTTAATCGCGACTAGGTCCCTACGATCTTGTTTAACCCCTAGTTTTCACGTTTTAGCTCCGTTTCGACCCGTTCAAGTTGCGTTACGTTCGTTTTAACATAAAGTATACGATAGTGGTGCTGGTTATCTAGCTTAGGCTTTTATAACTTATTTCTAAATTAATTTGATTAATGTCTATGTAAATGCCTTTCCTAATAAAAGCAATTTAGGATTACATCTCGGTTTTCATATGACATGTTAAGTTGACTAATACTATCTCAATGTATTTCTAAATAAAACCTAATTAGAGCTACACCTCGGTGTTTCTAAATCAAATGTTAATTTGATTAATATTGAGTTCATTTGGTTTTCTAAATAAAAGCTATATAGGTTATATCCCGGTTTTCACAATAAAGCTAATATGATTAATACTACTTATGACTTATTTCTAATATAATATGATTAGTTGAACACGAAGAATAGAGTTTTTCGATTAGATGTTCATGTACCTCTATTTTCTAAAGTTAAATGCTGAATTTGTATAACTGGTACATACACAATTATAAATAAAATTTGACTAAGTCTACACTCGCTTTTCAAATACAAATATAACTTGTGTTAATTCTAAATAGGGTGTTTCTCTGAAATAACCTATACACATGATTTTATCTAATTAAAATATATCCAGCACATAGTCTTTTGCCTTGGAATCAGAAACCTTTCGATAGTTGTTTCTTCTGATCCGTTGTTTCGTCTTAAGCGTTTCGTTGCGATTGCGTGTCCTTCGATCGAGCCTTTCCGCTTAGTACGTTCTTTTAAAAGCTTTTCTCTTTGATTGGTGTAATGTTCTTATTTGTGCTTGTTTGTCTATTTGCATGCTTGTGCCATTGTTTGCTACGAGTAGAAGGAACTCCGTTCAAGGATCTCGAAGAGCAAGAACTGAAGGCACTCTGAGCAAGTTATTATCTGGATTTAAGGCAAGTGTAACATGGAAATTCCTTGCAACCTATTCACCTTTAATCATTCATTCATATGCATGTGTCTAACTTGATATGCCTTAAGGTTGTTCCTAGTCCTTTTATCATGTCCTTGTCATATCCCGAGGTTATGCATATGGGTAGTTTTTGCTAAGCGCAGCTACATCATCTTTATTTAAATGTTAATCTTGAATTAATGGTTCACTTAAATATGATGATAAAACTTGCTTTTTAGCAACATGGTTTAGTGAGCTAGAGCTTTGTTTCACTTGATGCTCTAGTATCTCTCCGTAAGGTCCGGTTCATTAAGCGGCAACCCAGGAACCTGTTGCCGCCGCCGTAACTATTATGGCTCTGGTCTTGGTTAAGTAACTTGTACGTCTCTAGCTTACCAGTGGTTACCGAAAGGCGTGTCGGGGAATATGGGAGAGAGTTTGGTTTGATCCACCGAGGACGGAAGATCCGTTGGCTATGTCTCGTTAGGCACAGTCCCGTGATGGGAGTCACAGTGATTGTGGACTCCACATGTTGCACTTGTTGGGTTTGCGCTCCGGACGCCATTGAACCCCCCATGGTGTGTATATCCGTGGGCGTAAGTCAATCTCCATGCCGAGGATCATGCTGCCCATATTGTACCTACATGGCTACTGTGTTTGTTAGGGTGTCTTGCGAAAGACCTTGTAGCGTACCTATGCACTCACACCTCGGAAGTGTGGTTCGTGCGTGGTTGGGTTGAAAGTTCCTTTGAGCTTTTACGCTAACGGTTGGGGAAAGGGCGAAACCTCTGCAGAGTGTACATCTATCATGATAGCCGTGCTCACGGACATGAGCGGCCTGGATCCTTTTTGATTAGAAGATGATGTTAATGATGATGCTTTATGGTATTAATGCTACTTATACCTTTAATGGGGTTTACAACCGGGAGTTGCTCACACTTGTAGTAATTTGGATAATATTAAAATGAACCAATTAAAAATGCTAAATGCAGTTCAGCCATGTCAAGCCTCTCTTAAGCCTTCATGCATTCCTGTTATACTTGCTAAGTATGATGGAATACTTACACTTGCATTCAATCAACAAAATCCCGGATGGGTAATCAGATGGAGCATCATTTGAGGCAGTGACTGAAGATTTATCAGAAGACCTTCCATACATCTGAGCTGTGGTCAACCAGTCGGTGTCCCTGTGGACTTAAGGCTCGACTAGAAGAACTTGGATAAGTTAGTCTTCCGCTGTGTTAAGGCATGTGTCCTCTGTAAACTCTGATGTAAATTGTTTTATTCGAGCATTGTGTTCTCTGTAATACCACATTTGTAAGCTATATGTGTTGTTTGGACTTTCTGGGCACACATATGGCAACATTCGGGTTTCGGTGGAAAACCGGGTGTGACACAGGGTGTGTGAAGGGGCAGAGAAAGGAGGAGAGGGTGCGCAGGACTACGGCAGGGGCTTACCGGAGATGCGACGAGCGGAAGGAAGGGGAGTGCGGCTCGGCCAGCGTGCGGTGGAGCCGAGCTCGAGCTCATTGGTGTGTGTGTGTGTGTGTAGAGGTGTGTGTGGGGGGATGAAGGAGGAGGATAGGTGCGGAGGGCTATTTATATCCCAGAGAGGGTGTTTCGGAGCTTCCCCGGCTCTCTCCTTGGCTGGCCGCGTGGCGGGAAGGCGGCGTCCGGCGGCGCCGCGTGTCCCCGGCGGCGAGCTTCGCTCGGGACCGAAGGAGGCGGTCGGCGCCGCACTTGCAGTACGCTGGAGCGGTGGCGTGGCGACACGCATCGCGCTCTCCCCCCGAGGCTTCATCCGGGCCGATCGGTGCGGATCGAGCAGCAGCGGAAGAGGCATGGGTGCGGCAGCGGGAGGAAGGAGGAGAGGGGAGGGGGAAGAACGCTGATGTCATCACGACGTCACCCGGCTGGCGTCGCGGCCCGTGCTGGGCCGTGCGCGTGGTGATGGGAGAGGAAGGTGTGCTGCGCTGGGCCGAGGAGAAAGGCGGGGGGGGAGTTGGGCCGCCGGCGGGGTTTCGGCCCAAGGTAAGTTTTCACTTTTTCGTTTTCCTTTTCTTTTTCTATTTAGAGATTAAGTTTGAATTTGAATTCTAATTCAAATCCAATTGAAGTTTTCGGGTGAAGTTTGTGCTCTAGAATTATTCTAGGGTTAGATCAAGCATATGCACATGGTTTATTTTGAAAATAAACTAATGCAATCATATTTTCTAATGCATAGTCCTATTT